>CM077165.1:109296664-109481659 GCA_039583875.1 Platanthera guangdongensis
AACAAGAAAGTTGGAGACGGATTCTCGTTTCTATTTATATGGGCATAAGCTATTCTCAAACTACGTATTGTAGCTTAGGTTTTTTGTTTTTTCTTACTTTTTTTATTTATTACATGTATTCTAAATTTTAGGGGTGGCTTTGAGATATTAGTCAAGAAAGTGGTACCGCAAGCATTTAGTCATTATGATTCTGTGATGATGGGCTTGTAGGGTTGATTCGTAGTATTGTCCGGTAGAGGGTCAAGCGAGAGTAGATAGAATATGAAGATTTACTGGTTATTGATATGTTGTAATTCTTTAAATCAATTTTTTTATTGATATGTTGTCATTTTTTAAATCAAATTTTTATTAGATTCGATAAAATGGAAGGTGGTGATTCTTCAAATGTTTCTACACAAGCTATTCGTGATAAAAAATGATCCAGGATGGGCTCATTTTAGTTTACAAAAATGTGAATGGAAAAAATAAATTTAGATGTTTGTATTGTGGAACTGTTTAAGCGGTGGGGGGATTATAGGATGAAACAACATTTAGCTGGTGTTAAAGGAAATATAGTGGCTTGTAAAAAGGTTTCTCTTGATGTTTGTCACCAAATGCAAGAGAACCTTAAAGGGATTTCAGAAAAAAAAACAAGAGATTCAAGAAGCAAGAGAGAATATAGGCATATATGATGAACATGCAACTGAGGAGTTAGCATCAGTAAGTTCACACCCGTCTAGAAATTCTATTACAGAAGATAAAGGTAAAAGGAAGATTGACGAAATTGATAATTTCTTCGCTCCTAGAACATCAGCAGGATCACAACCGTCTATTAAATGTGTTTTGGCATCAAAGCAAGTTATACATCGTGTTTATATGGTTGTGGCTAGGTGGTTTTATGATAGTTGCATACCAATGAATGCTTTAAACTCACCTTTTGCATAAAAGGCTATTGATGCAATCACTGTCATTGGTCCTGTATATAAATTACCTACATATCATATGATGCGAGTAAATCTATTAAAAGATTGTAGGGAGGAATGCAAACTAATATTGAAAGCTTACCGTAGTAGTTGGAAGGAGACCAGATGCACAATTACGGCTGATGGCTGGACTGATGTGAGGAGTAGAAACATTAATAAACTTCTTAGTTATTGCCCTTGCGGTTTATCTTTTTTGAAGTCTGTTGATGCTTCTCATATTAAGAAGGATGCAGAAAACATTATGCGAGTTATTTTTGAAGTAGTTCAATGGGTTGGAGTTATCAATATTGTTCAAATAGTGACTGATAATGCGGTAAATTATAAAAAGGTGGGTGCTTTGCTCCATGAGAAGTATGCTAATATTTATTGGTCTCCTTGTGCTGCTCATTGCTTGAATCTTATTTTAAAAGAAATTTGTTCTACGGATCATGTCAAAAATCTTGCTAATAAAGCTTCCAAAGTAACTATACTTGTGTATAATCATATTTTCTTACTATCATGGCTAAGAAAAAGAGAAGGATGGAAGGAGATTGTGCGTCCTGGGGCAACTCAATTTGCAACTACTTTCATTACCTTAAGAGTGTGCATGATCATAAGCATGATTTACAAGCTTTGATAACAAGTAAATATTTTTCTGATTCCAAGTTATCTAAAACAGCTAAAGGAAAAGAGGCAACTTCAATTATTTTGGACAACAAGTTTTGGACTTCTTGTTTGATAATGACAAAGATATCAGGTCCTATCATATGACTATTACGTATTGTTGATGCAGATGAGAAACCATCCTTGGATATGTTTATGATGGATTATACAGGTAAGGAAAGCAATCAAAAATTGTTGAAAAATAACAAAAGATTGTACAAGCCATACACAAGTATTATCAAGAGCAGATGGGATAGTCAGTTTTGTCAAGGGATACATTCTGCCGCATATTTACTAAATCCAACATTTCAATATGATAAAGATAATTACAGTCACAAGCCGAAGTGATACAAGGATTGGTTGAGTTAATTGGAAACAAGATGTATGTAGCAAACCAAATGAAGCATGATGGAGGTTAGACTCTTCTGTGATCAGTTAGAAAGTTTTGGAAAGCCATTGCTATCAAATTGTGATGGAAATGAAGCAGCCCAATGAGAACACAAATTGATTTTTTATTTTTTTTTTTTCAATCTATTTTTTGAATTTTCAATTATCATAATCTAATAATTATCTTTCTATTATTTTTTTATCTAGATAAATGGTGGAGAATGTTTGGATCTAGTGCTCCTCAATTGCAAAAATTAGCAATTTGTACTCTTAGTCAGACATCATCTTCATCGGGTTGTGAAAGAAATTGGAGTGTTTTTTTTAAAATTCACACAAAAGAAAAAATCGTTTGGAGCACCAAAGATTAAATGATCTCGTATATGTCCGATATAATCTAAATATGAGAAATTGGTATGACTTTCATTTACCCTCTTTTAAGTTTTATATTTTAATAGTTTTATATTTTGTATCTTTTTAATAGCATTTTACATTTCTATATTCTATCATTCTATATTTCTATGTTTGTTTTAGGTTTACATGTACGAAAAGGAGTTACGATCTTTTAGATTACACATGTATTGATTTGATGGACTTTTGGGTGGTAGAGGAGGAACCAATGCCGGAGCTCACATATGATGATCTAGAAAATAAAATTTATAATGAAGACGCCATCCTAATAGGTGGAGATCAAAGCCTTAATATTACATTACCAACACAAAGTAAGTGTATATTTACATGCCATTTTTATGCATAATTGTATGATTAAAATATAAGTTGTTTCATAATTTAAATATATATATATTGAATTTGCAGATGATGAACAAATTGGTATTATTGAGCCATTTGTTGAGCACACCGACTTGGAGAATTTTGGCAACGAGAGTATTGCGATTTTTGATGGTGTTGGCAATGACTTTGGTGGACGACTTATTACACTATGATTTGAATTTGTGAATTGTAATAATGTTATTAAAATGTTATTATCTACTAGAAGATCATTACTATTTTGAGACAATCATTAACAAAAACATTATTATCTAATTTTGTGTTTCATCTTTTCATGATATGTAAATATGTAATATGTTTTTATATTTTGTTACTTTATTTTACAATTTTACTTATTTAAATGTATTAATATAATAGTATAAATGTATATTATAACATGATGGTTCAATCCCGGTCCGACCCCGGTCCGACCGGTCCAACCGGTCGGACCTTGAACCTTTGATCTCACCGGTTCGATCTCCGGTCCGATTCTCAAAAGCTTGGTCCCAACAGACTTTGATCATCCCGATTGTCTTATTCTGCAACAGCTTGATCTTCGTATCCTCAATCCGAATGGGTCTAACCTTTGTCGTCAGCCCATCTTTGACTGGTACTTGATCAGTCGCGACCACTTGAGTTGGCTCTTTCACAGCTTTACACAGCACTGATATGTGAAACACATTGTGCAAGCCACTTAGCTCTGCCAAAAGAGCTAACCGATAGGCAGCTTCTCTAATTAGTTCAACCACTTCAAACGGACCAAGATACCTCAGACTCAACTTTTTCAAGTGTCGCATCCTGGACACGCCTTTGAATGGTTTGATCTTCAAATAGACCCACTCACCAACCGCAAACTCCATGTTTCGGTGTTTGGCGTTATAGTACTTCGCTTGCCTATCTTGGGCTACCAATAGCCTTTCTCAAATAGTGCATATTGTCAAATTAGCATCTTTGATCTCCTTACACTTATATAACTTAGACTTGCCTGTTTCCACCCAAGCTAAAGGAGTACGGAACTTCCTACCATATAAAGCTTCAAAGGGTACCATCTGTATGCTAGTTTGATAGCTATTGTTGTATGCGAACTCTATCATATAGAGATGGTCCTCCCATCTCTTTCTGAAATCCAGGGCACACATACGGAGCACATCCTCCATTATTCTGTTAGTCCTCTCGATCTGACCATCTGTTTGAGGATGAAAGGTCATACTGAAATTTAACTTGGTACACAACAGTTGGTGAATTAGCCTCCAATCACTTAAAGTAAAGCGCCAATCTCGATCACTGACGATGTTATGGGGACCACAGTGCAGTCCTACTATGTTGTCGACGTATAACTTGGCCAACTTTTCAACTAAATCATCCTTCTTGTTAGGTATGAAGTGCAACACTTTCATTAACTGGTCAACGATTACCCACACGACATCGTTTCTGCTCTGAGATCATGGCAATCCATGCACGAAATCCATAGAAATGTCATCGAACATCCATACCGGGATTGACACCGACTTTAAGAATCCTCCAGGTTTCTCATATTCAGCTTTCACTAAGGCACAAGTCTGACATTTTGCCACGTAATGGGCTACGTCCTTCTTCAGACCTGGCCACTATAACAGCTTTTTTATGTCCTTGTACATCTTTGTGCTCCCTGGGTGAATTGAGTACTTTGTAAAGTGTGGTTCGTATATCAATTCTTCACGTAGCTTACCCACATCCGGGATGCACAAATGAACATCTTTCCGAAAAAAGTCATCATCCAAGGGGAATTGGGTATTTGACCTATCCGCTGCATAGAGTTGTAGACTCTCATCGGGTTCCGATGTCCGTCGAACCCTATCTACGATGTCATATTGAACCTTTGTCCAGTTCAGGCATGCATTTGGCATTCTTGTCAACACAAAAAATTTCTAAGTTCTTCAACTCCTGAATCAGACGCTCATCATTCATCTACAACCATTTAGCCTTTGTCGGAGTCCTACGACTCAAGGTATCTGCGACCACATTTCCCTTCCCGGGAGTGTAATGAATCTTGAAGGTGTAGTTCCTGAGGAACTCCATCCACCTCTGTTGGCACATGTTCAGATCTTTCTGATCCAATAGATACTTAAGAATCTTATGGTCCGTGAAGATGTCAACTTTCACGTCATATAAATAGTGACGCCACAATTTAAGTGCAAAAATCACAGTCATCAACTCTAAGTCGTGGACTGGATAGTTTCGCTCATGCACTTTCAACTGGCGTGAGCCATAAGCGATCACCTTTCCTAACTGCAGAAGAACGCAACCTAAGTCGCTCCGTAACGCATCATTATACACTTCATAGCCGTCCGAACCACATGGCGACGTGAAGACTGGCATCGTGGTCAAGTGACTCTTCAGCTCTTCAAAAGCTCGAGCGCACTCTGCCATCAAAATAAACTTCTGATACTTCCTAGTCGGTGTGGTAAGAAGCAAGACAATCTGCAAGAAGTTTTCTACGAAGCATCTGTAGTAGCCCGCCAGTCTAAGGAAACTCTGGACTTCAACTACACTAGACAGAACAGGCCACTCCTGTATCGTAACTATCTTCGGGGGATCCACCACAATCCCCTCTCCACTAACCACATGGCCAAGAAAAGCCACTGATGTTAGCCAGAACTCACACTTTGAGAACTTGGCATAGAGTTTGTTTCTTCTCAGGGTATGCAGCATCATCCGCAAATGGTTCACATGATCTTCTTCAAACTGAGAGTACACTAAAATGTCGTCAATAAAGACGATTATAAATAAGTCCAAGTACTCTCGAAACGTTCGGTGCATTAGGTACATGAACACCGATGGCGCATTAGCTAGCCCAAACGACATTACTGTGAACTCGTAATGACCGTAGCGTGTTCCAAACGCTGTCTTGGGAATGACACATTCCTGAATTCTCAACTGGTGATAGTCAAACTTCAGGTATAACTTTGAGTATACCTTTGATCCAACCAGCTGATCGAACAAGTCATCAATATGTGGTATTAGATACTTGTTCTTCTCTGTCAGCTTGTTCAGTTCTCTATAATCGATGCACAAACGCAGGCTACCATCCTTATTTTTCACAAAGAGGACAGGTGCGCTCCAAGGTGATATACTTGGGCGTATATTTCCTTGCTCTAACAGCTCTTGCAGCTGGACTTTCAGTTCTGCCTTTTTTTGGCGCTACATGGTACGGTGAGCGGGCCACAGGTTTCGCACCTAACACCAACTCGATAGAGAAGTCAATTTCTCTTTGGGGAGGTCACCCTGGGAGATCCCTCGGGAACACATCTGCATATTCTGATACAATCGGAACATCACTCACACTGGCTTTTGGCTCAATAGCCTCTATAAGCATGAAGAATAACTTTGCGCCCTTCCGAGCAGATTTGATGACTTGGAGAGCAGACATCAATATCTTACTTGATCCTCGCATACCAGCGAATTTAGTCTCTAGCTCGGTATTCAGTCCCAGTACGATCTCCTTTGAGTTGTAATCTATAAAGTCATGCTGCTCCGAGAGCCAGTCCATGCCAAAGATTACATCGAACTCCGATAGTGGCAGCACAGATGCTTCCAATCCGAAATCCCGACTTCCTATTCGCACCTCAGCGCAACAAGACTTAATTATCTGCATCACGCATCCATTATGCATCAATATCTTTAGTTTATATATTGGCACACAAGTAGGCACTCCAATCCAAGCCACGAAGTCTTCAGATAAAAACAAATGTGAAGCACCCGTATCGAACAGTTCTCTCACCGGATAGTCTCGAATAAGGACAGAGCCTAATATAAACAAATCATACACAAGCAATGCACAAGGTATGAAGTATATAAAACAGTAAAACTGTATCTTAACCCATACCTGTGACGGCGTCACTCTGCCTTATGGCCTACTATTGTCCAAGGTTATACACCCTTAGCTAAGCTGAAGCATACTGGGATGCAGTGGACTCCACCATCTTTCCCTTTTTAGCATATATTGCTTCTGCCTTCTTATCACCCTTTGGAGGGCCACTCTGACAGTCACGGGCTATATGGCCCACCTTTCCACAAGTATAACATACCTGAGCGTCTTTCCCAAATGTTACTCCAGACACAACTGTGGAAGGAGCTTGTCCCGAAGATTTGTACTTTTGTCCCCGTTTCTTGCGGTAGCTAGATTTTCCTAGGTGCGGTACTTTGAACTCATGCTTTGTCACAACCAAGTCCCTCTTGCCCCGCACCCTTTTCATGTCTTTCTCCAGCGCACAAGCCGTATCCACCAACGCTTGAAACCCGTGGTACACCGAACTCGAGAGCAGCAACCTCAACTTATCTCGAAGTCCCTCGTAGAACCGATTGGTCTTACGCTCTTATTCAGCGAAGGTAGACCCCGCATAGCGTCCCAACATTGTAAACTCATGCAAGTAGGTATCGACACTACTATCTCCTTGAGTTAGACGCTTGAACTCATTTTCCATGGCAATTCGCTGCGACGACGACAGATGCTTTGCCAAGAATTGCCGCGAGAACTCCTCTATCGAGACCTCCGATAGTCGTCTACCTACTAAGTGGTGCAATTACATTTCGTCCCACCAAAGTCGAGCCTCTCCTTCCAACAGGAAGGTGGTCAAGATGACTTTTTGTCCTTCCTCCACCCTTATCACCATCATAATCCTCTTGACTCGCGCAAGCTAGTCCTCTGACTACATTGGGGATCCTACCCCCGTGAACGTAGGAGGACTGAAACTCATGAACTGCTTCAATTGCCACTCCACTGCTCGTATATCTACCATAGCCTCAATAGGTTCTGGCCTCACACCAACCTGTACTTGCACCATTGCAGGCCGCTCCTGCCAGTAGGCTATGTGTGTATCATCGAAAACAACGCCTCAACAACTAAGTGCACTATCTCTGCAGAAGGAGGAGGTGTGGGCACCTCAGCTTGTGTCTCACTCTCAATAGATCATTGGGGTTCTAACTGCCCCGCACCACTTCAAGTCACCTATACGTGTAAGATACATAATTTAGCAACTTCTGACAAGCAACAACGGCTAGTAGGAACGTGCAAGTTCCTCAAACAGGTGTATTTTCATTCCTAAGTGGACATTCTTGAGTTCATTTATGTTATAACGGTCCGCACTTCCATGTGCTCGCCACCCCTCAAAAGAATTCGACCACGAATTCACAGGAGGAAAAACAAGACAAGCTGATACCAAATTGTAACACCTCCATCTGTCATATGAAATATAATAGAGGGTCCGGCTGGAGCCCCACACCATATCCCACATACAGGTAGAGGGGTTACATGTTAATATCAAAAGACTACTCGCGCCCTAACTCAGAACATTCTAGCGGAAGCTTTAAGGTTGCATAAACTCATACCAATTGAATGCTCACTATATATAAACCATACCATATATATATATAACAGGAATGTCGATTACAAATACACAAAAGTTACTGCCTTAAGGCCTTACAGTTATACTTCACAAGTGTGGTTTACAAACATCGACAAGAAGGTCGGCCACGCATGAAAACAGTAAAATTTCTTCGCTCGGCCTTCGAGGGCCAGCATAGTAGCAAGGGCTTTAGCCTGCTATTTCCCGCTCGGCTCTCCAGCACCTACACATGGACAATCCACCATAAGGGTGGAAAACAAGGCAACAGTCAGCATTCAGCTGACCAATTTATAACGGCTCTTCCCCTTTCCTGGGGCAGAGGTATTCCTTCCCTGCAAGCATAGCATTTTCATAAGCAGATATATCATAAGAACATGCACTCACACACAGTTCAATATATCACAAACGTCGACCTCACTGCCGACGCTCTGTGCACTCAGGGCATATTTTTGGTGTGACAGTTTCCCGGATTACACCACCGTTCAGAGGTTTAAGACATGACAGTCAACTTTGAGTCTGTTACAGTATGGAGGACGAGCAGTCTGTTGCTGTTCGGAGACCGGGAGGTCTGGCGGTTTATCCTGGCCGGTCTGTCTGCCGGGCTGTTGCTATTTGGCATCCCAGCGGTCTTGCAGTTTATCTCAGACGACTTGGAGACCGGGCGGTCTAGCGGTCTCCTATGGTGGCTTGCTCTATGTGATGCTTGTTCTCTCCTACTGTTGGTTATCGGGCAGTTAGCCGGCATGTCTAACCGCACGACCTGTCCGGTTTGCCTTCTTGTAAAGCCGCATATACTTGTAAATTTTTAGTCCCACATTGCTTAATTGTAATCTCTCCCATCTCCTCCATTCTATAAAAGGGAGGCTATACCATTGTAATTGATACTTTTTTGGATAATAAAGTTTGCATTACTCCAAATTTTGGGTCTGCTTTTTCTGTTCGGACATGGTATCAGAGCACTCGGTCCTTTCCTCCTGATTGAGCGCTCTCTGTCCATGCGGCTTGTTTCTTCCCGCGACCTGTCTTTGCGGCTTATTTCTGCTTTCCGCGACTTGTTTTCACGGCTTGATTCCTCTTCTGATCGTTGCCCTATTCATGCGGCTTGATTCTCCTTGTTACTGCCTTTTGTGTTTGCGGCCTCTTGCTTCCTCTTTCTTGCCACACACTTTGCTTTGTCATCGGCTCCCCTTCTCTAGTCGCTCCTCTTATTTATCGTCATGACCTGTCCTAAAGTCATCGCGACCTGTTCTAGCTGCTCTCCTCTTCTTTGTCGCTGCGACCTGTCCTTAAGTCGTTGCGACCTATTCTAGCAAATTCTCCTTCTAGCCGTGGCCTGTTTCTCTCGTTTCTTTCTATGGCCAACTCTGATATCTCCACCACCACTACTCTTATTATCGCTCATCCTCCTACACCTCCCACTCCTTCTGGTAATCTTGGCACCACTTCCAAGCTTATTGGTCCCAACTATCCGGATTGGAGTGTCTCCTTCACCTTCCTCCTCCGCTCTCAACGCAAACGTCATCATCTCACTAATGACCCTCCTCTGCATGATTCCCCTGTCTTTGATGACTGGGATGCCAGTGATGCTCTTGTCCATATTGAGATTATATTATCCAGCATGGCACGTGTGTGTGGGACCGCGTATTTGGCTTCTCCATCGCGTTCCAGGTCTGGGTGTTGACCCCGGTGGGGCCCCTTGTGGTGGAATATCCCCGCGGTTCTGTGGTTGGGGTTAATCCCACACCGCCTGCAGACTTCTCCCCTTTGTGTTCATATACCCCACCACCCTTCAGCTCAATACCTGGGTTTTTTGATGAACTGTTGGGTTGGCGGGTTCTAACTTGGTATCAGAGCAGGTTGTCCTTCCGCGGGGGTGTGTTGAGATTATATTAGCCAGCAGGACACGTGTGTGCGGGACCGCGTATTTGGCTTCCCCATCGCGTTCCAGGTCTGGGTATTGACCCCGGTGGGCCCCCTTGTGGCGGAATATCCCCACGATCCTGTGGTTGGGGTTAATCTCACACCTCCTGCAGACTTCTCCCCTTTGTGTTCATGTACCCTGCCACCCTTCATCTCAATACCTGGGTTTTGAGATGAACTAATGGGTTGCCGGGTTCTAACTGTCCGCACATGGCTGGCTAACAGCCTCTCCGATGAATGTCTCCCTATCATCCGTCATGATGAAACTGTCATGGCCACTTGGCTATATCTTGTCGCTCTCTACTCAAAGGGGGCTCAGACGTCTCGCATCTATAATTTATATGCGTACCTCTTTGCTCGTCCCTCCATGTCTCCAGCGGCTGCTTACCAGTAAGTTCAGGCTCTCGGAGCCGAAATTCTACAAAATCGCCCCTTCTCTGCTGATCTCGCTGAGCAACACAAACACCTTCAGGAGCTTCCGGTTGTGTGTTATCTTCTACGCCTTTCAGAGTCATATGACATGATCCGTCAATAGATCCTTGGTGAGGCGGAGTCTCCCACCCTGGATGCCACTGCTACCTGCATCGTCGTTGTTGCTTCTTTTCTCCAACGTCCACTATTATCCTCCTCTCCTCCATCAGACAACTCCACTTACCATACTCAGCGTAATGGCTCTGGTGGCCGCCACCTCCCCTCCAGCGACCGTGGTGTTTCCCGCTTTCTTTGCTCTCACTGTGGCCGCACCGGCCACACGTTTGATCGTTGTTGGAAGAAGCATCCTCATCTTCAACTATCTGGTGACGCCTCCACTTCCTATTTGAAGTTGTCTGCCTCTGTGGTCACATCTTCAGGTAGTGTCTGCGTCGCTACTCAAGGTAAATGGCTGATCAACTCTGGTGTTACCAATCATATGACTGGCAATCCGTATTGTTTTTCTCTCCTACAACAGCATGACTGGTTACCCCCGGTCCTTGTTACGGACGGCTCTCCCTCACCGGTCAATGGAATGGGGGTTGTTCAAGTAACTTTGTCTCTTATCTTGGCGGACACCCTCTACGTGCCCAAGTTCCCTTGCAACTTGTTATGTATTACTTCCCTTTGCAAATAACTACAATGTTCTGTTACATTCACATCTAGTACTTGTTCTTTTCAGGATCCGGGCACCAAGCGGACGATTGCTACAGGGACTGAGAGTGGTGGCCTCTACTTCCTCGACAACGTTTCTGCACTCTTCGCCTTCTTTGCATCTTCTACTGATGTTCTCTAGTGGCACCTTGGTCTTGGTCATGCTCCTCCCCATCTTCTTCGTCAGCTTCTACCACATCGTCCTCCGCAAGGCCCACCGCTTAACTGTGAAGCATGTTACTTGGCAAGCATCATCGCTCCTCCTTCTCACCAAAGCAAGGTCATGGATCTTCCCGGCCGTTTGAACTTGTTCACTCCGACATCTGGGGTCCTGCTCCTACCCTCACCGTTGGTCGGAGTAGTTCATGTTTTGTAACATTTATTGATGATTTCTCTAGATGTACATGGGTGTATCTTTTAAAGGATCGCTCAGAACTTTTTTCTGTATGGACATCTTTCTATCATATGGTTAAAAATCAGTTCGATATATCAATTAAATTTTGCGTTCTGACAATGCTAAGGAATATCTTAGCAATGCTTTCACTTCGTTTTGTGTACAAAATGGTATTCTTTACCAAACTATCTGTGTCTATACCTCGCAACAAAATGGGGTGGCGGAACGCAAGAACTGTCACCTTCTTGATGTCGCCCGCACTCTGATGACACAAATGCACGTTCCTCGCTCCTATTGGGGCTCCGTTGTCCTCCTCTCCTATTACCTCATTAATCACATTCTGTACACGGTTCTCCATGGACAAACTCCCTTCTCTCTTCTCTATCCTAGCAAGGATGTGTTTCCTCTTCCTCTGCGTATCTTTAGGTGCACGGCCTTTGTGCACAATCCTTCTGCAACACATGACAAACTTGACTCACGTGCCACCAAATGTATCTTTTTGGGTTACTCAACTACTCAAAAAGGCTACTGTTATTTTGATCTTGTTCTTCGGAAACAATACGTTTCTGCAGATGTGACCTTCTTCGAGAATGTGTCCTATTTTTCCTCTGACCCACCTCCACCTCCTTCTCCCACCATCCCCTCCACCCCGTCTACTCTCGTCGAGATTTTCCCTTCCTCATCACCACCGCCATCTCCCGCTTCTCCGCGGTCGTCTATCTCCTCTCCTGGGCCAGCTCTCTCCGCCACGGATGCTCCGGTTACTGAGGAACATGTCGACCTAGATCTTGTCATTGCTCTTCACAAAGTGGTACGGACATGTACCCAGCACCCGCTGGCTGCTGTTGTTTCATATGATCGTCTCACTCCTTCTCGCATGGCGTTTGCATTGGTTATCTCAGCGACTGCCACTCCCCGCACCTACTAGGAGGCTCTCACTATTCCTCATTGGAAGGCTACCATGGATGAGGAAATTGCTACCCTTACTGAACAGGGCACCTGGACCCTGGTCCCCCACCTTTGGTCATGGATGTCGTTGGCTGCCGCTAGGTCTTTGTTGTCAAATTCCATCTCGATGGCAGCTTGGATCGCTGCAAGGCCCACCTGGTGTCTAAAGGATTCACTCAGATCTATGGTGTTGATTACTTTGACACCTCTCCCGTTGCTCGTCTCAGCACCATTCGGGTCCTTCTCTCTGTCGTTGTCAACAGGGATTGGCCCATTTCGCAGTTGGATGTTAATAATGCTTTCCTATACGGTGATTTGCAGGAATATGTTTACATGGAGCAACCTCCTGGGTATGTTGCTCAGGGGGAGACACGAGTATGCCGGCTAATGAAGGTTATTTATGGCCTCAAGCAGAGTCTTCGTGCCTGGTTTGACAAGTTTAGCAGCATTATTCCGTCCATTGGTTTTACAAGAAGCTCAACAGATCACTCCTTGTTCGTTCGGAAAGCCGCCTCTGGTCTGGTGGTTCTTATGGTTTATGTTGATGACATTCTTCTTACTGGCAATGACCAGGATGGGGTAACGTTGACAAAGAAACACCTCCGTTAGCACCTAGTCACAAAGGATATGGCTCCCCAAAATACTTTCTGGGATTGAAATCTCTAGGATGCCCAACTCCATGGTCCTTTCCCAACGAAAGTATGCTCTTGATCTTCTAAATGAGGTAGGATTGACTGGTGCTAAACCTGCCCGTTCTCCCATGGCTACTGGAGAAGACAAAACTTGGATAAATAACTCGCCTCTTCTATCCGATCTTACGAGGTACCTGCGTCTGGTGGGCAAACTCGTCTATCTCACGGTGACCAGACCCGACATCTCTTATGTTGTTGACGAGGTGAGCTAGTTCATGCAAGCTCCTAGGGAGTGTCATCTACAATCTTCCTTGAGGATATTGGAGTATATTAAAGCAGCACTAGGTAAAGGACTCCTTTTTCAGAAGAATGGTCACCTAAGGGTTGAAGTGTACTCTGATTCGAGCTATGTTGATGACAAAGGGGACCGCAAGTCGACATCAGGTTTCTGCACGTTTGTTGCAGGCAATCTGTGAGTTGGAAGAGCAAGAAACAGTCTGTGGTCTCCAGGTCTAGTGCAGAGGCAGAATATCGCAGTATGGCATCGACCATGTGTGAGTTGAAATGGTTATGGGCTCTTATGCTTGATTTAGGAGAGGTCTACAACTATCCTCTTCCAATGTTCTGTGACAATAAAGCTGTGATATACATCTCCAAAAATCCAGTCTTTCATGAGAGAACGAAGCACATAGAAGTCGACTGTCATTTTATTCGGGAGGAAATCTTGAAGAAATAGATTTGTACTCCATTCGTCACTTCAGACAGCGAGTTGGCGGACATCTTCACCAAGCCGGTGTCCGCTTCCTTTTTCCACATTTGCGACAAGCTGGGCATGATTGATATCTATGCTCCAGCTTAAGGGGGAGTGTTACAGTATGGAGGCTGGGTGGTCTGTTGCTGTTCGGAGACCGGGCGGTCTAGCAGTTTATCCTGGCCGGTCTGTCTGCCAGGTTGTTGTTGTTTGTATCCCCGTGGTCTGGCAGTTTGTCTCAGACGACTTGGAGATCGGGCGGTCTAGCGGTCTCCTGTGGCGGCTTGCTCTATGTGCGTTTGTTCTCTCCTACTGTTGGTTGTAGGGCGGTTAGCTGGCTTGTCTAACCGCATGACCTGTCTGGTTTGCCTTTTTGTAAAGCCGCATATACTTGTAAATTTTTAGTCCCACATTATTTAATTGTAATCTCTCTCATCTCCTCCATTGTATAAAAGGGAGTCTATACCATTGTAATTGATACCTTTTTTGAATAATAAAGTTTGCATTGCTCCAAATTTTTGGTCTGCTTTTTCTGTTCGCACAGAGCCTTACTAGTCTTTACGGTACGCATACCTAAGACTCTCATTATGCACTCCAATGAGACCAATAACCTAGGTCTTTAAGTCAGTCAGACATAACGTAGGTACAGTTCAGCTCTTGCCCATTGCTCAATTCATGAGTTTAGAAACAAAGACTGATGCAGGTCGGCTTCCCCTTGCCTGTTCGGCACACTGCCCTTAAGAGCACATGGCTCACACTAGCCACACTGTCTCCGAGAGACTGGCTTTGCAATCCCAAGGCTATCTGAGAGCTATCACCGGCAATACTCACTATCGCCAGGAGTTACTAACAGAACTCACTTTTTGTATTCAGACCTAGCACAAAATCATGTAGTAACCTACAGTGTCAGAAACACTGGTCTTTTTATAGCACACAGCACAAATAGCTCACTAAGAGCTATCACTGTTGGCGATACACATTGTCGCCCGATGATATCCAACAGGTCTCCAAAACCATGGAATTTTGTGGGTCTTTTTCTAGAGTGCAACTCCAGTACTTCCTGCTACTCTCCATTCAAACGTACAACCCCCCAGACTCTGTAACCTACCGGTTTATACTCGGAGTCTTCTCTGGCACGTAAAGCAAAAAATCCCAATCCAGGCCAACCTGTCTAGATGGGCTTCACACAGCATGCATATTCCGTACTACGCATTTCCGGATCTATATGCAAGACTAATCGGGGATTTCATGAATCGACCCAAAATAATTCTCTTCGCTTTTCCACCTTTTGGTGGGGGATTCCATGCATATGCCAAAAGAAGGACTTCACTTGTCCAAGCAGGAAGATCGTTACACTCAGAATCCATTTTGGAGCCATGCCCTTGTTATTTGATCCGGATGGAACTAAGCGTCGCAGCTTCCTCTCCGTGGATCTAGCATCGACTCGTGATTCTGATCACAAGCACCCCTTGGATCACTCCTCCTCTTAGCTTCCTAGACTCCTCTTCCTTTTCCAGAACTAAGAAAGAGTGAATGAGAGAAAATGACAATCTATCTCATGTCCAACATTTATCTGAAAACTACCGATGCGCGATAACTTGCTACTGCCGTGCGGTATCAGAGGCGGTTGTCGCTTTGACTATACGGTGCCTCTATCCTAAGTTAGCACCGCGCGATAACTTCCTATCTTCGCACGATAGTACACTCAATGCTTCGTCGAGAACGCTGAAAGCATCGAGAGCGTTGAGTGATAGCGCCACGCGGTATCTTTCTACCGCCGCGCGGTAGCCACTCAATGCACATTGAGTGCGGCGAGTGGTAGCGCCACGCGCTAGCTTACTACCGTCATACGGTAGCTACCCGAGCCCTCTAACGATTTAATTCAATAGCTAAGGTCAACGTTAACTCTACCGTCGCGCATTAACTTCCAATCCTTCCTCTTCAAGATTTTTGGGGTGTGGCCAAATACTGCTTGAGGTGTTTGAAGGTAGTCTGGCACTCATCCGTTGATTGGAAATAGGCATGGAGCGCCCCTCGAAGTGCTTTAAAGAAAGGGGGGTACTTGTCCCCCGTCCGTTTCAGGAAGCACAAGCGTGCATCTATTTTTCTGTTGAGGCGTCGGACTTTCTTGATGATGCGCGGGGGAGACATATCTTCCTTGATACTGCACGAGGGAGACATGACTTCCTTTTGGGGTTGGCCTCTATTCATCGTTGTGTTACCATGAAGCCTAGAAACTTTCCCACGGTAACCCCAAATGAGCTTTTGGTGGGATTTAGATACAGTTGGAAGCAGTGGAGGAGCTGGAAGCACTTGCCCAAGTCTTCTAGGTAATGGCCATGTTGGATGTTCTTGACAAGCATGTTATCGACGAATAAGAATTAATAAACTGCAGTCCATGAATTAGTGAACTGTTAGCTATCAATTATTTGGTCGTTGGCCATGAATTACTAAACCGCCAGCAATGAATTACTGAATTGTTGGTCTTGAGTCATTGAACCGTCAGATTTGAATTACAGAAACGACAGCCTTTGGTAGGTCGCCCCGACGTTAAATAATTACTTTATGGATTGTCCGATGAGATTTTTAAACACGTCATTCATTAGCCTTTGTTAGGTCGCCCCGACATTTTTCAGCCCGAACGACATTACTTTATAACAGTATACCTCTTTATTTGTGTGAAAGACTGTGTGCTCTTCGTCTGCCTGGTTCATTCAGATTTGATTGTACCCTGAGTAGGTGTCCATGAAATTAAGGATTTTGTGTCTGGCTGTTGCATCCACGAGCTGATGCATAGGAGAGGGAAGTTGTCCTTGGGACATGCATGATTGAGTTTGTTGTAGTCGACGCACATCCTCCACTTTCTTGAAGCCTTCTTTACCATGAACACATTAGCGAGCCATGTGGGATGTGTCACTTCCCAGTGAATCGCACTACTAGAAGATTATCTACTTCCTCCTTGATGGCGTGGAGCTTTTCAAGCATGAAGTTGCGCTCTTTTGGACCACCGGTCTGCATGTCGGGTTGATGTTTAACGAGTGGGTGATGACTTGCGGGTCTACCCCTGACACGTCCTCAGGACTTCATGTAAATACATCCTGGTTGGCGCGTAAGAAGTTCATGTAGTCCCCATATTCTGTTGGAACCCTAGTTCTGATTTGGGCAAGGATCACTATTAGGATGATTAGATTGATCCAAAATGTATAGTCATGGGTCATAGGTTTGTTTCCAAATTTGCTCCTTCAGAAAAACTCCAGAGAAGTTCAGATTTGAAGTTCAGAAATTCAGCTCAAAGAAATTCTTCGAGCTCAGTTCAACGAACTCTGAGCTCAGTTCAACGAACTCTGAGCTCAGCTCAAAGAAAGCTATAAAACTCAGTTCAACGATTATGCAGTTCACATTCTCTGAGCTCAGCTTGACGAACTCCGAGTTGAGCTCAACGAACTCTGAGCTGAGATCAATGAACTCCGAGCCCAGTTTGAAAAAAGCTTTAAAATTCAGTTTAACGATTTCTTTGCAGTATGCAGGCAAAATTATTTACACCTGGCCGAATTAATTAAGGCTTATTTAAAGGCGATTACAGCTATCAGATTTAATGCTATATATTCTTATGAATATAGTCGTTTGGAAGCTGCATTAATTATGGATTAAATCAGGATTTAATGCTAATTGATTCCCAAAACAATTACCATTCTCAGGAATGATTCAGCCATTGCAGACAAAGTAAATTCAAATGTTTAAATTATGTTCAGACAATATATAGAGATATAGAACTGGTAGGAAAGGATGAAGCAGTGATAGAAAGAAAAAGAAAGACAAAGAAAAGAGTTTCTCCATCAAGCCTTTCTTCCAGGAAATAATATTCATTCTGAGATCAAAGCTTACAATCTCTTAGATACATATACTGGAAGGAGAACTTTTCATTCTACACCCTGAAGAGCAGAGCTACCCTCACCTGATCATCAACTATACTCAACTCTGGGGGAGCTTTCTGCTTCAACATCAACATCCACTAGTCTTCTCTCAGATCTTTGACAGAGAAGAACATCATCACTTTCTAGTTTTTCATCCCACTGTGTACAGGATTATAACTCCCTTTAATAGTTAAACTCTTGGTGGCAAGACACATGATCAAAAACCTGTGTGTTGGTTTTTGGGCACCTGATTAAAAGCTCAAAAGGGTTGCTAGATCTCCCTTGAAAAAATAGATCTTGTGGTGGCAGGGCACCTGATCAAAACCCTGTAGTGGATTCCTACCAGGGTGGTAGAAGAATGGATGTACCCAGGTTATTGGGGAACCACTATAATCCTTGTATCATCTAGGTTGCTTGTTTTGCCTTCTTTATTTTATGTGCTGTGATTTTCTTTTCCTAATATATACATATATATATTTCTAGTGTAAAGTTAAGATCTATCTTTTCTTTCAATTGGTATCAGAGGATCTTATTTTACTTTAGATTTTATCATGCCACAAAATGAAGAATTTTCAAGCACTAGACCTCCAATGTGCAACCAAAAGATCCATGCGGGTCTACCCCTGACATGTCCTTAGGACTCCATGCAAATACATCCTGGTTGGCATGTAAGAAGTTCATATAGTCCCCATATTCCTCTGGGGATAAGAGTGACCTGATCAGCACCGTGAGGGGGGATCCCTTGTGTGAAGTGGAACCTCGATTATACCTTCCAACAGTGTGGCCCTTTGTATTATGGCTTCGTCACGCAAATCAAAGCTTTTAATGTGTCGGGCTGCCCCTTATAGTGGCTGAGCTTGATTGAGGTAGCAGATCTGCCCCATTACCTAATCCCCTCGAATGATTCCTATGTCGTCAGGGGTTAGGAAATTTATTGCTAGATGTGGTACGGTGGAAATTGCTCCGAACGCGGTTTGCAAAGGACAGACAAAGATGGCGTTGTAGGCGGAGTCAGACTTCGCGACCAGGATTTGGGTGTTGTGGGGTTGCTAGCCTCATGTGCTCTCCCATGGTCACTATGAGGAAAATCATGTCTTGCACAAGAACTGGCTGATTGTTGAATCCGTAGACGGGTCCGCTTGCAGGACAAAGAGATTATCACGGATCCCCATCCTCCGAAACGCATCAATGAGCAGGATGTCGACTGAGGTTCCATTGCTGACGAGAATCCTCTTGACCTTTAGGCAGGGCTCTCATATCCCTGCACTGATGACGAGAGGGTCCCGGTGTAACTTGTGCACTCCTACCGCGTCTTCGTCGCTGAAGCAAATGGTGTTATCCTTACACGCCCTCTTGTCGGGGTGCTCTTCTTTATTTCGCGCTATGGCAAAAACTTGCCTCACTAAGGCAGGCGATTCGGCAATTGTTTTCATCTCCATGCCTAAATTGTGCCCCTTTGTGTGGGCCTTCTGTTGTGTTGTTGCGGTTTTGAGGTGCTTGTACATGACAAGCGCTGCTTCCAAAGAGTTGCAGAGTTTGGGAACACCTTCCCACAGGCGGTGTCAAACTATTACGGGACGCCCAGTTTTTTCTTGGTTCGGAGAAATCAGATTGCCTTAGCTCGAAGTCAGACCAGGCGCGCAAACAGTCAAAGTAAACCTCAACAAATGACAAATGACGTTTTTGACGTGGAAAACCCGGAAAGGGTGAAAAACCACGTGGTCGGATCTATGTCGAACCAAACTCCACTAGCTTCTTGGAGTTTTATAAATGTTGATTTGATCTCGGAGGGCGACAGACCACTACTCTGTTACAAGTGAAAAGTATAGAAAATGAGGAAAAACGACTAAGTCCTTAGGGCCTCGTTGTAAGCTCCCATTCCTTGGAATGCTGCTGAACTCACGGAACCTTGGTGGGACCGTTCCGGCTGGAAATTATCTAAGTATACAAAGCTGCTAAAGGGAGCCCTCTCATTAAAGCTTAACCTTGATGGGAGCGCTCTCACGGAGGCGATTGACGTGCCTTGGAGCTTCCTGAAACCTTAGCTCAAAGAAAGAAGCGGATAGAATTCCTGAGCGGAGAATCGGTCCAAGTTCATGACCTCGGCAGAAAACATCAGAGCTTTATCTTGCCTCTGGAGTTGCTCGTCTTCAAATGAAGGTCTGAGGGGCTATTTATAGTTTTCTGGTGAGTTATGGTGGTAATTGCACTAGGAAGTAATTTAGGCTAATGAATGACATTGCTTTATTTCTATCACCTAGATTACTAACTTTAGCGAAATGATGGAGGTGCGCCTCAGGCAATTTGGGCGGCTCGGACAGGGTGTCCGAAGGCGGCGATGGTCGGAGTTGGCTAGCGACAGCGGCTAGAGACGGCGGGGGTCGCCGGGGGAGGCAGAGGTGGCCTAAGACGGCGAGCGCGGGAGGGCGCGGGCGCGGGCGGGTGCCGGCGCGGCTTGGGCGCGGGCGCGGGTGCAGGCGCGACATGGACGCGTAATTTTAGAAACTTTCCAAAACAAAATCATAAGTGTAGTCCTCTCTGCAAGGAACATTTTTGGCATTCAAAATTTTCTCGTCAAACCCCTAGATTGTGCTCAGAAAATCGAGAAATTTTCTATTTTATAAAGGTGGTGTGGATCGAGCCTGTTTTGTGCACTAGAACACCATCCCCTTTTGTGGATCAGGTGCAGATCCGCTGCAGGGAGCGCGTAAGTTTAGAGATCACGGGCCGTCTGATCTCTTCCTCAAAATCAGATGGCCCCTGCGCTTCTTGTGCCGTAGTGGCTTACACAAGCCCTCCACCGCCGGCCGGGGACAGCCACACCACCTCCCTCGGTTGTTTTGTCGGGGGTCGACTCTCCCTCCGTCGGTGGTCTGGAGGCCTGTCACTGCTAGCCATTGCCGGAATTACCTAATGGAGTCCTAGGCGGGTGGTGCAGCCTACTTTATTTCATGCAGTGTCCGCGCCACCGCACATTGGCCATCGGGGTCTAACGCCATCGCCCCTGGCCGGCTCGCCAGAGGATGGAGATTCCTCTGATGGTTGTCCAATGGCCTGGCGCTACCGGCCGCTGCCGGAAATATTCATAAAGAAACGATAAAAACACTGGGTGTTACCAGCTCTATTTTTGGCATGCGACGGTGCTCAAATGGAGAGATCCCCATACAGGACATCGAAAGGGTGGGGAAGAAGAGGAGGAGGAGGTTCCACCTGGTGTTGGGGTCGCTGGGATCTCTCAGATAGGATGGCCATGGGAGGGCGGCAAAGGTGATGAAGCTTTGGATGGTGGTTTCCGGCAGAGGGGTAGCTCCGACAAGGGGTGGGCTGAGATCGGGTGGTTAGTGTGGAACTATCTAGAGGGGAAGGGGCTTATATATAGGCTTAGAAGGTGACCCTTCCCCCTCTTTGCCGATGTGGGATTAATGTCCCGACAGGAAGCTTCTCCTCTCCTCCTCCAACTGTTCTAAACAACTGGCTTCATCCTGGAAATCCATATACTGCTATATGGTAGGATTAGGGGGAGAAGGTTGGATTTGAGATTGGTGTTTGGATAAGGAGGAGAAGGTGTTGGACTTTCCTTGCCCCAAAGCCCATACTCCAAGGCTAAACATAGTTGTTGATTTTAAAGGCCTAATGGATTAGGGGGTGAGTCCAAAGTGAGTCAAGTTGATTGGTGTATGCATCCATCCATTTTAAAATTCCAAAATGTGTGATTTTGAAGAAGTTTGATCAAAGTAGACCCTAGGGTAAGTTCCCAAAGTAGGTTCAAGTCGTTCTGGTGATGGGCCAATTTTGTGGTATTAAAGTAATATTGGTGTGTGCATATTTTTCAGTGCACTATAAAGCTTGACTTGACCAAAGTTTAACCATTTGATGTCGAAATTGATCGCAACAAACTTCGTTGGTTTTATTTAACCATACGAGTATAATGCAACTGACTATGGTCAATTCTGAGTCTATTTGCTCAATATCCTAAAATTACGTGTTATGTATTTGAGGAAGCCACATGTCAAGCTAAGATGAATTCACAATGTATTTGATGAAACCTCTTAAGTTGTGCTTGCAGTTATTCCACGCTAAGTGCACACCAATGTCAGGGTGCAGTAGGTCAATATACACGGGTCTGCACGACGTAATCCCTCGTTGAGCAGATCAGTGTGTTGGCCTACGTGTACTCTCTCTATTGGAGTGCACTTACTTTCAAGTACAGGGCCGTGTTTATACAAGAGCAGACAAGGAGCAAGGATGGGTCAAGGAGCAGCTCTTAGGTGGAAAGACGAAAATTCGTCTAAGTATAATTCGGCGAGAATCACCAAGTGATTCTCGCCGATTCGGCGAGAATCACCAAGTGATTCTCGCCGATTCGGCGAGAATCACCAAGTGATTCTCGCCGATTCGGCGAGAATCACCAAGTGATTCTCGCCGAATCGTCGAGAATCACTAGTGATTCTCGCCGACTCTATCCGGCTACCTCAAAACGGTGCCAAGTAAGATTCGGCGAGAATCACTAGTGATTCTCCCCGAACCCATCGCTGAGCAGATCATGAACACCAAGTAATATTCGTTGAGAATCAATAAGTGATTCGGCGAGAATCACTAGTGATTCTCGACGAATCGTCGAGAATCACTAACTGATTCTCGCCGATTCGTCGAGAATCACCTGCGATTCTCGCCGATTTTTACTTAGCGATTTCTCTGGAAGCTGCTGGACCGGATTATGCCGCTGGCACTATTTTGAACCGGATTTCGGGTTTCTACTTGTGGGACCCACAACGGTCATATTGAAAGTGTCTACAGTGTATAAATACACGGGTATTTTTGAACAGTGAGAGCAGCGAAGAAGAAAAGAAAAACGCGAGCCGTGACGTGACCTAGATCGCCATTTCCGCTCTGCCGCCGCCGCCGCCGCTCGCGCCAAGTTGTTCGCCGGTTGATAGTGGTTTCGCCCAGATCCTCCTGCGACAGAAGCCTAGCTAAGCTCGGCGTCTCACGTGTCTAACCGGAGATCTCTTGTCTCTCGATTTGTAGATCGGGGAAATCTTTCCCATCCGAATCGATCGAGACGATTGATCCTAGTGTGACCGTTGGTAGACCTAGCTAGCTTCGCTACGAAGTTTGGATCTCTAAACAACAGCAGCCGCACATCGTTGTTGCCGCCGATCCCGTGAACCTAGCCGCCGCCCATCTTGCCGCCGCCGGTTCCGGGGAGATCCTCTCCAAGAGAGATCTAGGGTTGTGAACTCTCTATGGACTTCAAGAACACGTCGTCAACAAAGAGGGACACCCTTGTCTCCAAACGTAGTTTGTATCTCTTGTACATTCTATTTTATTTTTGTTGTAAAGGAACGGTGGTTCCGTGTTGTAAGGGTTGGGTGCAACCCGTGTTGTGGGAGTGTTGACTCCTACGTGTGGAAGGGTTCCTTCCAATAGTGCAAGGGTTGGATTTCAATCCTGTTGGAGAAGTGACCGAGTCGTCCCTTGTTGGGAGATAGGTCGAAGGGGGAAAGTGGATGTACCCAAGTCGGGGAACCACTATAAATAGCTTGTGTACTCTGTTGTGCTGTGTTGTTTTATTTTCGTGTGCAGGTACATTTTAAATTCCGCAAAAACGCTGCACGTCACCTATCCCCCCCCCCCCCCCCATAGGTGAAGATAGTTGACACTAGGTGGACTTTCAAGTGGTATCAGAGGGAGGTTACTCATCAAAAAGGTTTACACCTTGAGTAGTATCCTGCCACCGGTGTCAGAAGCATGGAGCTGGATTATGAGATATCGCCACTAAGACTTCCCGCATGTACAAAGGAGTATTATCCCGTCTGGAGGATGAGGGTGTCATATCACTTGAATGTCATCGATCCTCGAGCATCTTTCATCCTGGAAGAGGGTCCTTTTATTCCTATGAAGACCTCCTGCTCTGGAAAGAATATCGAAGTGCCCAAGTGCATTGCAGAGATGTCAGAGACGGAACTATCACTATTTAACTTGGACAAGAGGATTCGTCAAATTATCTTGGATATCTGGTCTGGAGCTTCTCGCTCTAGATTGGAAAAATGTAGGACGGCTAAATCTATGTGGGTGATGATCTCTGAGCTGATGGGGGGTCAGAGAAAGCTGGAATCTGCGGTCAACCAGAGGATGAAGCCTATGTGGGGGTCTTCACCTCTGAAGATGAAGGCAAGGATCTCTCGGACAGCATCAGAGCTCCAGTGTCCGTGTCAGAGACTGAAGAGGCCAGTGAGGAAAGCAGCTCTGATGAGGATGACACAATGGTCACTGGCTCTAATGACAATAACACAGAAGAGCAGGTAACTTCTTCATCCTGCCCCGTCTCTCTTGAAGTTTCTGAAGACAGGAACTGCCTTCCTTCAGAAAATGCTGATTCCCTGAAGAGAGCCCTTCAGACAAGCAACCTACTTGCTGAGGAGCAAGCTCAAGAGATTGCTCGACTGAAGATCTTGTTGGTTCTCCAATTGGCATCCAACAAGGTCAAGGACTCTAAAATCTCAGCTCTAGAAAGTAGTCTAGAGAATGAGAAAAGAATAGTATCAAACTTTTCCAAGGTTGATGCTATAAAGAGAAAACAAGAAAATGGGTGGATCTCCCGGATTATCAATTCGTGGAGAAATGGGGAAACGGTATTCCGACCCCCCACTCCAATCAGGAAGGCAACTCATCATGCCTTCAGGTATGACCACAGGAACAATCGTGGTCACTGCAAGGGTGATCTGTCCTCATGTGGAGACACCCGTAGTGCAAGGGCCGTCGTGGCCACCCATGAGAGAATACCTAAGGCACATTCTGAGCCCTTTGTATTCACTGCCACTGCCACAACTCGGTGTGAATCTGCATGTACCAGCTCACAGAACACTTCTCACCACCCGAGGACACGGGACAGGGAAGTTAGAAGTCATGGTGTAAGTTTTCATGGGGCCTCAGGAAGGGGGATGCCTGAAAGGAAGGCACCACCTCCCCGGCCTCATGATGCTCGCAACATGCATTCCTTCCACCCTTCCACGTGTCACGGTGGAAGAGGAAATTTTGTTAGGAGAGCATGTCCTATCCCGTTGAGACCTAGGACCGTGACTACCTCAGTCACTAGATCAGGTCAGAAACGGCGATACAACATTCACCCGTGTTGGTGCTGTGGCAAAGTGGGACACTTTGCCATCGACTGTTGGCACAACCCCTCTGTGCCAAAGGCAAGGGCCTATCCACATTTTCTGAGCAGAGGTAGCCTTCCTGACAGGTTTTCTGAAGGAAGGCAGTCGAGTGCTTATGCTAACAGGAACCTAGGACCCAATATGATTTGGGTTCCTAAGCTAAAGTAATTCTTTCTTGCAGGGTAGTCTAGGTTCCCGTGAAAATGATGGGAACTAGACAGTAGGTGGCTCAAGACTAAATTGGAACAAGCGTCTTGAATACCAGATGTGATATCTACTTGAGCATATTCACATTGAGCTCCTAAAATGTTTTACCTAAGGGACTAAATGATAACTCTCATAATCCCAGGTATGTTTGATCAATTCCAGGACTTGAGTCATATTGTATCCACATTTACATATATATATGTATATATAGTTATACCTATATTTACACCATTGTGTGAGTACATCTAAGGATATGTTAACATGGTAAACATAAACCATAGATACAATATTGAAGACTTATCGGAAATTCCCCTGGTAGACTCGAGATCTAACGTCTACAGGCTTAAATTAGTTCACTGAAAACCAGCGTAGATTGGCCTTACGAAGTATTTACATACTTAGAAGATGCTTAAATTAATTTATATGGAAAAGCCGGCTCAAACCCTAATAGCTTGGCTTTAAGGAGTATCTATATAGTTAGAAGACTTTCAAATTAACTTAGACAAACGGAAACCGTGAGAATCCCATTTAACTCGTCGAGCTTGGCTTTAAGGAGAATCACATTTAAGGAGAATCACATTTAAGGAGAATCCCATTCCCGCCGACTCTTCACATTCCTTACGAATCCCGCACGGTCTTCGCCGAATCGTCTTCCCGCAAGGTTCTCGCCAAATCCCGCCGAACTCCGCAGGATTTTCGTCGAGCGAAGAAGAACTCCGCAGGATTTTTGTCGAGCGAAGAAGAACTCCACAGGACTCCACAGGAAACTCACCAGGAATCGTGCTGGCTCCGTCGAATCCCACCGAATCCCGCCGAACTCCGCAGGAAACTCACCGAATCTGCTAGTTTCTCACCGAAGGTTTCTCGCAAGAATCCCGCCGAAGTTTCTCACCCTGGGAAGTTTCTCACCGACGATCTCTCCCGGTTTCGATTCCTTCTTCCAGGAATTTCTCCGCGCGCACTCATCGGGTGTCCCTCGTCTTCATCGAACTAACTCACCGTCTACGCCTTTAGGTAACCACCCCCCTCACCCTTACTTGGACTTGTTCACTAGTGTCGCTTCCTTTTTGGTTTTTGATTAAGCGTAGAGTCGGGCTTCTCTCCCTAGATCTGCAATGGCTCCAAGGACAACCGCTGGGCTGGTCACTGGTTGCGAGCTAGTTCGAACAGGGTTCTCTCATGCCTCTGACGAATTCAGAAACATCATTCTGATGCTGGAAGAGGCTGGGCTCTCATTCGTCCTAGAGCACCCGTGCAAAATCTTGGACAAAGAGGTGCTGGAGTTCTTCGCTACCGCAAAACTCCGGAATGGCGACTCTCTTATCAAAAGCAAGGTGGCTGGGGCAAAGATCAAGATGTCTGCCAGCAAGCTGACCCGCTTCCTGCAGCTCTCTAGCTCGGAGCACGAGGACTATCTTGAGGAAGAAGACAAAACCAGGACTCTCTTATTCTGTGGTCTCCCACGAGGAACTCGGTCAATAAAGCGCAAGGATATGAATGAAGAAGGGAAGCTTCTGTCAGACATAATCGGAAAAGTACTCATCTGCAAGCCAGGCTCTCATGACCATATTTCTGCAGACATGTTCAAGGTCCTGGTGGCAATTGTCTGCCGTAAAAGGTTCAACTGGGGGGCATTGCTGTTCGAGAAGATAAAGGACACCCTGAGATCTCTGAGCTTTGGACGAATCATCAGTCTGTATCTCAATCAGCTGAATGGAGATAAATATGACATGAGTAAAGGTATTCCTATACATTACCTCAAGAAAATGGACTCGAGTGTTTTTGACAGATGGGAGCGGCGAATTGGGCAGGCTCCCGTGGAAGAACAACAGGACGTATCTCCATCAGTAACCCCCAGTGAAATTCCTGATACTTTGACTGCAGGAATTGAGGGGGAGCCTCTACCCACTCATGCTGATATCGTAGCTGACATCTCCCAAATGGCCAGAGATGTTGTGGCAGATATACAAGAAGACAGTGAAGCTGTGCCGGAGAATGAGGAGGCCCTGAACCGGAACGATCAAGGAGCCGAAGCTGATGAACAGGGGACTGCTGACCAAGAGTTGGAAGAGGATGCTGATGAAGATGATTTCATGGATGATGAAGGAGAGGATGATGGCAATGAGGGACAAGAAGCATTGGAGACTCAGGATCTCATTGAACCTCCATCTGACAAGCACGCACCTGAAATCATTCCTGAAAACATTGGTGCATGAGTGGAGGGGGAGTCCGAGAAATCTGCAGATGCTGCAAGTATTCCTCCCTTAGAGGCTGTGCTCCTGTCCAGCTCTACAGGTGCATCTGATGAAGTGCAAGGCCAAGAAGTGCCTCCGGATCTTCCACTACGAGATAATCTAGCCACTCATACCGTGAATATCATTCAGGGCATAGTGAATGAGCTTAAAGCCTCCTTTGATAAAGCTCAGAATAAAATGCTGCAAAGGATTAAGAAGTCTGAAAATCTCATGCTCAAGAACATGGTGGAGATCAATCATAAACTTGACATGATGGACAAGAAATTTGAAGAAAAGTATACAGCGGCCGGCCAAGCAGTCACTCTTCTTATGGCCGGATTGAAAAAGAACACCGATACTCTTGCTGTAGTGAATCAGAATGCTCATGTTGTAGCAAACAACATTCAAAAGTTTGACGGTAATATGCTAACCCTCAACGCCAATCAGCAGGCCTTGGTCACTTAATTCTCCAAGACTACCACGCATATTGATGACTCACTGCACTCCTATGCAAACTCCATCGCAGTCGAAGCCAAAAAGGGGGAGAAGGAATACATAGCTAAGATGGCTGAGCTTCGGGAAGTCATGATCAACAACTTCGAACAGTCCAACAAATATGTCTATGACAGTTGCTGGTGGATGCTCCAACAGGCGTTAGGCGTCGATTTGAATCCTGCGGGTATTCATGCTCCTGAGACTTCTACGGCTGCTGCGGGAGTAAGTGCTGCTGAGGGAGTAAGTGCTGCAGATGTTCCCATGAGTGAAGCTGATGCTAGGGCTATTTCTAAAGCAAAACTGATGAGCATGTTTGACCAAGAGGCCCTAGCAAAAGCCAGGGGCAAGAGAAAAGCTCAAGAAGGGACCTCCAAGGAGACACAAGCTGAAAAGAGAATTCGACTGAGTGAGGAGGAAGTAAGAAATGAAAAGTAGAGTCCAGTTTCAAAGAATATCATCTTGGACACCTTCTGGCTACAGGAAAAAGGAGAAATCAATCGAAACGAAGTATACAGCCAGTATGAGTGGGAAATGCACAAGATGTATGAAGCGAAACGAAACATTTTTTTCAGGACCAACACGACGGCAGATAAAGCTCCTCCTCCCAGATATTATCCGAAGCCCAAAGAGTATATGGAGAGGCAAAGAAAGAAGTATTTGGCGCAAAAACTCAAGGAAGACTTAGCCAAAGAAAAATAGTCAAAAATTGATAGCTTGTCATTCTCTCTTAAGAACAATTAATGGTTATTGTTATTATATGAACAATCTTGAGATTATGTATATATACATATATATATGCACTTGAATTTATGAATGACTCAAGTCTGGATTTGTCTGTCTATATTCTCTTGTGCTGCATATTTAAATTATGAATGTTGTTTATATTATCTGGTTGGTGTTATTCATTTTAGCTAGTAGGGTTTTGGCTTCGTCAAATAGGGGGAGATTGTTGGGTATTGTATCCACAATTACCGGGATTTGAGGAAGCCACCTGTCAAGCTAAGATGAATTCACAATGTATTTGATGAAACCTCTTAAGTTGTGCTTGCAGTTATTCCACGCTAAGTGCACACCAATATCAGGGTGCAGTAGGTCAATATACACGGGTCTGCACGACGTAATCCCTCGTTGAGCAGATCAGTGTGTTGGCCTACGTGTACTCTCTCTATTGGAGTGCACTTACTTTCAAGTACAGGGCCGTGTTTATACAAGAGCAGACAAGGAGCAAGGATGGGTCAAGGAGCAGCTCTTAGGTGGAAAGACGAAAATTCGTCTAAGTATAATTCGACGAGAATCACCAAGTGATTCTAGCCGATTCGGCGAGAATCACTAGTGATTCTCGCCGAATCGTCGGGAATCATTAGTGATTCTCGCCGACTCTATCCGGCTACCTCAAAACGGTGCCAAGTAAGATTCGGCGAGAATCACTAGTGATTCTCGCCGAACCCATCGCTGAGCAGATCATGAACACCAAGTAATATTCGTTGAGAATCAACAAGTGATTCGGCGAGAATCACTAGTGATTCTCGACGAATCGTCGAGAATCACTAACTGATTCTCGCCGATTCGTCGAGAATCACCTGCGATTCTCGCCGATTTTTACTTAGCGATTTCTCTGGAAGCTGCTGGACCGGATTCTGCCGCTGGCACTATTTTGAACCGGATTTCGGGTTTCTACTTGTGGGACCCACAACGGTCATATTGAAAGTGTCTACAGTGTATAAATACACGGGTATTTTTGAACAGTGAGAGCAGCGAAGAAGAAAAGAAAAACGCGAGCCGCGACGTGACCTAGATCGCCGTTTCCGCTCCGCCGCCGCCGCCGCCGCTCGCGCCAAGTTGTTCGCCGGTTGATAGTGGTTTCGCCCAGATCCTCCTGCGACAGAAGCCTAGCTAAGCTCAGCATCTCACGTGTCTAACCGGAGATCTCTTGTCTCTCGATTTGTAGATCGGGAAAATCTTCCCCATCCGAATCGATCGAGACGATTGATCCTAGTGTGACCGTTGGTAGACCTAGCTAGCTTCGCTACGAAGTTTGGATCTCTGAACAACAGCAGCCGCACATCGTTGTTGCCGCCGATCCCGTGAACCTAGCCGCCGCCCATCTTGCCGCCGCCGGTTCCGGGGAGATCCTCTCCAAGAGAGATCTAGGGTTGTGAACTCTCTGTGGACTTCAAGAACACGTCGTCAACAAAGAGGGACACCCTTGTCTCCAAACGTAGTTTGTATCTCTTGTACATTCTATTTTATTTTTGTTGTAAAGGAACGGTGGTTCCGTGTTGTAAGGGTTGGGTGCAACCCGTGTTATGGGAGTGTTGACTCCTACGTGTGGAAGGGTTCCTTCCAATAGTGTAAGGATTGGATTTCAATCCTGTTGGAGAAGTGACTGAGTCGTACCTTATTGGGAGATAGGTCGAAGGGGGAAAGTGGATGTACCCAAGTCGGGGAACCACTATAAATAGCTTGTGTACTCTGTTGTGCTGTGTTGTTTTATCTTCGTGTGCAGGTACATTTTAAATTCCGCAAAAACGCTGCACGTCACCTATCCCCCCCCCATAGGTGAAGATAGTTGACACTAGGTGGACTTTCAACTATAAAGTTTGACTTGACCAAAGTTTAACCATTTGATGTCGAAATTGATCGCAACAAACTTCGTTGGTTTTTATTTAACCATACGAGTATAATGCAACTGACTATGGTCAATTCTGAGTCTATTTGCTCAATATCCTAAAATTACGTGTTATGTCGCGCTACGAAACCCAAAACGATCATATTCTTCATATGACTTCGTATTGAAACGAATCGAGTCTCATTGTGTTCATATTGACTATACGAGTTTATAAGAACTGACAGAACTCAAATCAGAGTTCATATGCTCAATATGCAAAATCTATGCAGTCGTGACACACTACACAAAATGGTCATATTCTTCATATGACTTAAGATTGAAACAGAACGAGTTCCTTTACACTCGAATTGACTATACGAGTCTATAGGAACTAATAAGACTCAAATTGGAGTTCGTATGCTCAATATACAAAATCTACGTAGTCGTGATGCACAACGCAAAACCGTCATATTCTCCATATAATCTCGGACTGAAACGGAATAAGTCTTATTGGACTCGTACTAACTATATGAGTCTATAGGAACTGAAAGAACTCAAATAGGAGTTCGTATGCTTAATATCCAAAAATCGGGTCACCTCCTACCTTTTAAGACCTTAGGTAGGGGATCAAGTCACGTTTATTGGGACCACTAGTGTTCTAGTGACCCAATAAAAGTTGGGATGTTACACACCCCCACGTCCGAGCAGCTCCCCTCTATGCACCTCTCACATTGCTACCTGTCGTACCTTTTTGGTCGCGACAGCTTCTTCTCGCACCCCTTCATTCGCTCCCGCCATAGAGACCAAAATTAGCTCAAAATTTAAACCCCTCACACTCCTCTCACTCTGACTCATGACTCCGAGGGCTTTGGGGGGAGGGGAAAATGATGGGGTTGATCCCAATTTATAGAAACCCTAGGCTGCAGATAATCGGAATTCCCTCTCCTCCCACTGACGAGTGGGGTGTTATAAACATAACCATCATGCGTACGATCTGCACACCCAATCTATGCAATAATCACCACACATGGGATCCCAACCACCTCGTGAGATCATGTGCACTGGATGGTCTCGTCATCGCCCGACGGCCTCTGTCGGCAACGCAAGGACTGGCCGTCATGTTTGGCCTCCTTACCCAAGGGCGGCCTCAACCTTGGTCAACCCCGCAAGGGCTAGTCGCACCCTAGGCCACCTAGAGCATGGGCGGCCTCGGCCTTAGCTGGCCCCGCAAGGGCCGGCCGCCACTAGGCTGTCCGGCGCATAGACGGCCTTGGCAGGCTTAGTAAGGGTCGGCCACCCCTAAGTTGCCCAACGCACAAGAGGCTCCACCTCGGCCAACCCCGTAAGTGTCAGCTTCCTGCCCCAGGGCGACGTTGGCCTCGATCGGCCCCCTCAAGGGGCGGCCACCCGGCGCATGGGCTTCCTCGGCCAGCCCCATAAGGTCCAACCCCCCCCCCCCCACCCCCCAAGGCCGCCTGGTGCATGGGCGACCTCGTCTTCGCCTGGCCCCACAAGGGCCGGCCACCCCTAGGTTACCCGATACACGAGCGGCCTCGGTCATGGACGACCCTATAAGGGCCGACTGCCCCTTGGCCACCCGACAAAAAGGAGGCCTTGGCCGGCCTCGCCAAGGCCGGCGCTTGGCGTGAGGGCATGGGGAGGGCGTGGGGAGGTCGCGACTTTGGTCGTTGTCCTTGCCCGACCGCCCATTTTCGTGAGCGGGATTTTCTCATCCCAGGGGTTGAGTCGTCATTTCTATAAAAATGCCAAGCCACGTGCTCAAATCTGGGCACTCTTATTTGTCGGTCCGGTAGTTACCAGGAAAAAATACCTGACTTCCCTTTTTAAAAATCTATAAATAACCCTCTTCTCCTCTTCATTTGGATCCTTTTTGGACTACAGACTCTCTCTTTTTCCCGCTTCTCTCTCCACATTCTCTTTTCCTCTCCACAGGATCACCACCAAAGTTTGTCTAGACGGTCGAAGTCGTCTTGAACTCGGTCAAGCACTTGGAGGGTCGTAAGAACTCTAACGATTTCTCTCTGCCTTCGGTCGTTCGCATAGCATCAAAGTGAGCGACTAGCCTTCTCTTTGTCAGCAAGTCAAGCCCGCCAACATGCCCAAATTCGCACGCTCCCCTTCGCACGGAGAAGGAAGACCACTAGCAAAAGTGCGGAGCCCTATCGCGCTCTAAGCTCTCTCTCTTCATCTCAATAAATGTAATGAGTAGCGGCATGTTGCCCTCGTCGTCTTCCAAAATATTTGTAACAAACTTTGTCTGGTGGAAGTTAGGTTAACACCGAATCGGTCCTGTGATTTTTCACCCCAATTGTGGGTTTTCTACATAAGAAAGACTCTCTCACACATTTCTGTGAAATTCAGACTATTTGCGCGCTTGACCGCTGTAACATCTCATTTCCTACTAGACCCCTAAACTTAGATTAGGTTAGGACATGTGGTGGATGAATGGGGTTAGGCTATGTTTGACTCATGGAGTTAGGGTGGATTTACATAGGGCACACTATAGGGTTCGTGTCAAATCAGGTCAAACTAGCCCAAAATGGAATCATAGGTACACATTTTACCCCCACCACTGTGCCCCTAACCCTAAAAGCAATCTAAGTGAACCAAAAGCCACATCATTGGGTCAACCATTGACCCAAGTTGACTCAAGTCAACCATAATCCTAATTTGGTCAAATCCACACATATAAGCCCAATTAGCACAAGTGGGGCATCACCATGGCCCAACCCATGTTGGGTGATGACATGGGATTCATGACCATCAAGTTGGGCTAGCCCACTCATCAAGTTGACCAAGTCAACACTAAAAGTCATCTTGGTCAACATAAGGCCTAAAGGAAGAAAAAGGGAGGCCAAGACCATTCCCAATGGTCAAAGCCCATGATCCAAGGCTCATGACCAGCCTAAATGTCAAATTACATCCCCTACCCCCTGGTTTTGGAGGGTAGTGACATGCATGGGGGTAGTTTAGGAATTTGTTAAATGGAGGAGAGAGAAAAGAGAGGAAAATCATGGATGAAGGCCATGTGGCCCTCCTCCTCTCTTCTCAAGCCTTCCTCTGAGCTTACACATCATTTCCCAGCCATTTTCAGCAAGCTCCATGACACATGGCAACCATGGTGAAGCATCCTATGCTTGGCCAAATTTACACATGCTCAAAACTACACAACCAGCCACCCCACCCTCATTTTGACCTCACCATCAGCTTCAAAAGGCCGAGAGGAGTGGAATTCGATATCTGGATCGAAGCTTTTGGTGGAGAAACAAGTTCGGGAACAAGCTCGCCGGAGAGGAGAAATTCCATGGCCAACCACCGCCACCGCCGCCATCGGGCTCTGATTAAGGTCTGTTTCTCCTCATCTCCCTCTATGCTAGCCTCCTAGATCATTTAGGAGAGATTTCGAGCTCAATTGAGCCTGGATCCATGTGATGTGTGGAATAAAATCTCAAGCTTTTGAGCTTGCTCGGGATCACCGGAGAGGAGGTTTCCGGCCACCATTTCGTCGCCAAACGTTGGCCCCCGCCTCAACGGAGGTGGTGGTGGTGGTAGCCGGCCGTGGAGGCTAAGGGGTGGCCGGGAAATGAGGTTTGAAGGCGCTACAGGTCGGGGCAATCTCGGCCCTTCGCTGGAAGAGGAAGATGAACGGACGCCCTCCATTATTGCTTTGGGATTCGTGATGTATTAATATATCAAACTTTAGTATTCGGTCACACTTATTTCTGTACCTTGCAAGCTAATTTTAGGCCTCTTGGATGCAGATTCAGAACACGTGTTCAACATATAAAATGTATCCCTAGGTCTTAACTTTAATTTGACACCCTAAAGTTATAATTTGGAGAAGTAGGACTCCCTGTAGGGCCATTCTATCAACACTGGTTCTAGGTTAGGGCAGATCTTTAAATAAGTGCCCGAGCCAAACCCTAATTCCACATGACCTAAGATTTTGGTCATGCATGTGATTAGTCTTACTTAGGTACTAACCAAAAATGAGAATTTTTGGAAATTATTTATCCATAGTTTTTGGAAAAATATTATTTATTAAATTAATTGAATTTTTCGAGATATACAACTCCAAATGCCCCCAAATTTTGGTGGCATGTCCATTAGGTCAATATAAAACCATGGTAGAAATTTCTGGTCATTTTGACCTTTGCATGTATGGGAAATCTCACATGCATGAGATAGGTATGTTCAAATTTGGGATGCCTATAGTAAAAATAGAAAAATGAGAATTTAGCCCATTTGGACCATTGTATGTCCATGAAACTCTAGACAAAGGCTTATATGGATGAAATATACCTTCATAGGAAGGTTGGGATTTTTTGGTTCAAAAATCCCATTAATTGGAATTATTGGAAAATATGTCTAGTTATGAAATAAATTTGAATCTATGGCATATGAATTTATTAAATTCTGAAATTTTGTCACATGCTTTATTAGGACATTACGCACCTCTGGAAAACTTTATGGGACTGTTAGGTAAAGTTAACTTGGAGTTTATGTAGAATTTATCATTTTGCCCATTATGGAAATTAAATAAAAATAAGGGAAACTTTTGTTTAAATATTATGTAAAATTTTATAGTAGTTTATCTCTGTGATTAAATCCCTGTTAAATTATTTGAGAATTTTTGGATGTATCTATATGCTGAAAACCCTAATAATGGCATTTTGGTAATATTGTTCATATGGATATAAGTTAGATCAAATCATTGTTTAGGATTTTAAAACTCTGTATTTAGATTTATTATATCAACATGGATCCTTAGTAATTTTCCTAGAATTTTGGATTGTATAAATATTGTACTTCATTTGGAAAGTAGTCAATTTGTGATTTATTATTAAATAGATATTAAATGGAATTTCACATGGGAAAATTATGAAACTTGATAGCAAGTCATATTTAACAACATGAAACATCTGATAAATTTCTTAGGTAGGCTGGACCATTATAGATAGTACATCATGTGCAAGGTGACCCAGATCACTCAATTAAAAGAATTAATTTAGGCCCTTAACTCCTTTGAAAAATAATAAAACCTAGGATGGTCAACATCATACGTCATAGCAAACCATGATAAATAATTAGGGGGAGTTGGCCCAAGAGTTTGGAAGACACGTCATACGGGTCAACATTAGGTCATGGGTGCGCTTAGTAAAAATAGCACACGATACTAGGACCCTCAGGGGATAAGGTTGTCGGTTGACATGGAATCTATGTTGGAAAGATAAACCCTGGTTGGTGTCCAATAGGTCACTTCTTATAATGAGTGGTAGAGTGCAATATCTCAAGGTTAGTGGCTAGAACGGAGATCGGCGGAAGACCTCCGCTCTCCTGATAACATTCTAAATTATTAGGTTTATCCCAGAGTAACGTGAGAGTTAGTATGGATCATGGGTAGACATTAATAAAAGTAAATATTTTTTAGAAAGGGAGCTTTGGGCTTCAGCCTATCGTAGTTCTTAGTGCCCCCGAGAGCCCTTCATCGGGCATGCCCTGGGCAGTCCTGGGATTAACCCTAAATTGCTAGGTATAACAAACATTAGACAAGAATAGTCTAATAGGCTAAGAGAACATGAGAACATTCTCACCCATGAAGGGTTGGAAGGATTCAGAACTAAGTCATTGATGTGCAATCTCACCCGTGAAGGGTTGGAGGTATTCGGAACTAAAGTATTGATGTACATTCTCACCCTTGAAGGATTGGAGGGATTCAGAATTAAGTCATTGATGTATATTCTCACCCGTGAAGGGTTGGAGGGATTCAGAACTGAGGCATTGATGTGCAATCTCACTCGTGATGGGTTGGAGGGTTTTAGGACGGGTTGGTCCTGCGAGCTGGAGGCTCGGATTGGAATACCTTGCATGTGCATAAACCTGTGGCGGGTCATGCAGTACTAGGCTAGTCGCCACACCAATGGCAATACGGTGACTCTGGCGAGTTGTGAGGGTTTGAGAGGCCAGTGGGTTGTTTTACACTGCGGTCTAGAGGTCGATCCTCGAGAATGCACACTCGACCAAAAAGACTGGTGGGTAGCTACCAAATAGTATGCAAAGACTCTATAGTGTACCTAGGATGTGTACGGAGGCATATGGGAGGTCTAGGCCCAGTAGTGTGTATACCCGCCTAGGAGTGGATACGCCCGTTCCACTATTGTCGTAGCCACAACGGTGGTACCAGAGAGTGATGCTAGCTCCAAAAATCGGGAACTAAAGGTCTGTGATCACAGAGTCGTGTGTGTGAGTTGCACTTGCATGAATCATAACCTGCATACATGACATACATACATTTTTTTGGTCATACGCACCATGGATCCTTATTATATAAATTAGTATGGGCTCTTTTATGATAAGTTATATTTCTGAAACCTTAACTTATAAGTTTGTATGAGCATTCATATAAGTTAAGGTACTCTTGTGATGTTAGTGTAGCGGTAGATAGTTTACTTTCTGCTCTTTCTTTACTTTACTTACTGTACTCTTATTTCAGTACTGCTTACTTACTTTACATGTGTTATATATATAACTGCTAATGTAATGACATAACTATTAGAATATATCCATGATAGAATAGATCCACCATCACCTGCTTCCACTTTGATACTACTTGTTGTCCTCCACTTTCGTCCTCCCGCTCGGTGCCTAGGAGTCGCGGGGTGAGGCGAGGACGATAATGGCTTAGTATTTATGACTAACGGTCCGTTGTGACCGTATCATTTTAGGAGCTCGAGGAGATGGAGCACCAGCACGACCAGCAGGACGAGGCGGCAGGACTTGAGGAGCTAATACCACATACTACTACTACTGCATCCCAGCGTCAGGTGATGACGAGTGTGCTTGTTTAGAGTTTGCTTCCGCATAGTGTTATAGTGAGAGAGAGATTTACTATTCATTTTTGGCATATACGGGCATAAGCCCTTCTCTCTTTTTGTACTCATTGTGGACTGTTGTACCTTTTCATTATATATATGATGTTATTGCTGTGACTTGTGGACTTGCTAGTTTTATTTCTATTGTACTTCTATTCTCAATTGGCCTACAGGTATATGATCGTACTAGCCGGCAGGATCGGCATCTTCCGGTGTCGACTAGCCTGTGTGTTAGTGTCACTGTAAGGCGGCGGTTCTGGGCATAAGACCAGGTTAACTCCTTGGTAAGTGGAGGGGTCTTAAAACCTGGTATCACTTGAATAAACGATCATAAGAGAAGAAGTCCACAACAGTGAGTCACCCCGCTCGAGCATTAGTTTGCGGACGAACTATGCAACGGAAGCAATGGTGTGTCCATGTGTAAATAGTCATAGAAAATAGTCCATTTAAACAATGAGTTAGGCCAATCCAATTAGGACGCCACCTTAGTGTTATTTACTAAGAGGATTTTATAGCGTATCCTAATTTAAAATCGACCTCGTATATAGATTGATTAAGGTTCGAGGATATCCAAATATACTAGGGAGAGAATTTAATACAAACATCACTACTTAAGGCTTAAATTCGGATGTCTTACTCCACCTATTAAGTGATATTATCACTTCTTACCCAAGCTGATAATACGCCTCAAGGAGAATTGATGTCTATAGTATATTAAAGGAATAGTAGGGTACTCGTAAACTTAACACTCGTACCGATGACTTGATTACGTTGACATAACCATAGTGAAAAATACCAAAGGTTAAAAAAATCAAGTTTCAGAAGAGACCCATTTTTGTTTGGGTCACATGTTGATCTTGAGAAGATTATCGTAAATAGTAATCGTAAGGGCTTAAGATATATAGCATATCAATAAGTCTCAAGGTGGAACTCCAAGTCTAAGATTGTTAGCCCTAAGGATTGAGTGTATGTCTAGGATGAATGTATCATATGTATTAAAGAAATTTAGCCCAAAATGTATGAGGGCTTATCCTTTTGTTTATTGGGCTAAATTGGTAATGACTTGGATTTCCCTAGACCCTGTTTATAAAACGTTGTGTCGCAAACATAGTGATCTTGGAGAATTGGTATTTGAACACTACTCGTATGAAAATCGAGACTTATGTACGAATAATTGGTAAGATTATCAACCCTCCCTCAAAGTTGGGGTATACGTACAGGGTTACCTGCTTGAATATATCACAATCTTAGAACACGAAAAGTCATCATGAGATGTTAGAAACTTTCTCGAGCTGGTGAATTAGACAACTACTTGACACAACTTAAAGAGAGATCGCCATTTCATCGATGTATAATGACATACTATATTCAAAGAATGAAACAAGTTACACGTGATCCACATGTTGGGTACATTGGAAAATGTGTACCAGATTTGAAGAAGTCTCACCTTACTCAATGATATACATCAAGGTGTATTTGATGTTGTTTTGAGTTTATATGTGCAGGTTAAGAAAATGCAAGAATGCAGAAAAATTTCTAAGTCCATGTGTCGACACCAGAAGAAGCTGTGTCGACACTTATGAAGGCATGTGTCGACACTGGAGAAAAGCTGTGTCGACACTTGGAGTTATCTGTGTCGACACTTGGAATGGCTATGTCGACACCTGAATCAACTGTGTCGACATGCAGAGGTAGTGTCGACACACAGTGAAGTATTGTCGACATCAACTGTGTCGACACCAAGAGGCAGTGTCGACACACAGGAATACTTAGTCGACATCAATTGTGTCGACACCAAGAGGAAGTGTAGACACACTGAAGACTTTGTCGACATCAAATGTGTCGACACACAGGACTTGTGTCGACACACACAGCAGAGATTCAACAAAGTTAAAGAGAAGTGTTTGTGTCGACACATAGAATCAGTGTCGACACATTCTACAGAAGGCTGTGTCGAGAAGCATTAACAACAACAAAGGAGATGTGTCGACATCACCAAGGCTTGTGTCGACACTTAGTTCACTTGTGTCGACACTTAGTCTACTTGTGTAGACACATGATGAAGTTCAGTCTCGACATTTTGCTGACAGAGGCAGAGTTCAAGAAGTGACTGGATGACTTGACAGCTGCCATTTCTAACCGGTCTACTACAACTGTAAAAGCTGTCAGAAGTTTGTTAGAAACTGGATCAGCCGGTTATCATGGAGGAAGACTATATAAAGGCTTTCTCCTTCAACAGAAGATGAGGAACTAATACAGAAGAGTTGTTGACGACCAATCAATACAGAATACTAAAGAAATAGAAACAGAAGAATTTGGAGAGAGAGAGCTCCAAAGAAGAAAGGGGCTTTCATCATCAAGTCCCTCAAGTGCAGATCCTGAACCAATATGCTAAGAAGAATTCAGATTGAGATCTGAATTTCAAGAAAGGAGCTGATTGAAGATCAACTTCACAGGATTTCAACCCTACTGAGTTCAGATTCAAGAAGCTTTGAAGAAAGCTAAGAGTGGTTGATCTCTGCCATCAGTTTCTTCCAAGAACTGATCAAGAAACCATCCATCCATTCTCTCTCTATCTGGGTGGTGGTTAATTACAAACTTAAATCTCTTTTCTATAGGATCTTTTAAGATCTGAGCTGTAAGCCTAATTTATAAAGTCTGAGTTGTAGGAGATTTAGGTCTCTGAGTGGTAGGTAGGCCTTGTTGAAGGCTGGGGTAGGGTTGTGAGCCTGAGTTGTAGGAGATTGTTCTTTGAGGTGTAGGCCTTGTTGAAGGCTGAGGTAGGGCTGTGTGCCTGAGCTGTAGGAGTGTGGACTCACTCTGAGTTGTAGGAACCTTGATTGGGTTCTAAGCTGTAAGATCAGCGGATCTGAGGTGAAGAGAAGAAGTTAGGCCGAATCTAGTACACTGCTAGATAGGCGAAGGGGGAAAGTGGATGTACCCAATACTTGAGGAACCACTATAAATCTTGTGCAATCTGTGATTGGATATATTTTTGTGATGTGTTTGTTGTGTTAATATTATAACCAACAGAAATCTAGAGTTTATTATCTGCCTTAGAATAAAAAGGATTTGAACCTATTCACCCCCCCCCCTATGTGTATTAGGTTATCTTGAAACCAATTCTTTCAAGTGGTATCAAAGCGAGGTTGCTCAAAGAAGGACTTAACAGTCTGAGTTAGATCCATAAGGCAGATTGAAGATCAAGAAAATGGGTTCAGGAGAAAATCATAAGGAACTAGGTTCTATGAAATTACTCATATGCAGGAAGGAGATATTTGGAATATGGAAAGAAAGGGTCAGGCTGTTTATGGAGGCTTCTGATCCAAGGATCTACATTACAGTAAAGGAAGGTCCTTATATTCCAATGAAGTTGTCAGTTCTAGATGCAAACCAAAGAATTCCCAAGGATTTTTCAAAGATGACTAAGGATGAGATCATCCTGGCAACTATGGATAAAAGAGCCCAGAATATAATAGTAAGTGTCATAGATGATTCAACCTTTCAAAATTTAATTCACTGCAAGACCTCCAAGGAAATGTGGGATACTTTGATAGTCTACATGGAGGGTTCTGAAGAAGTCATACAAGATATAAAGTCTATGCTGAACCAGGAATATGAGAGTTTCAGACAAGGAAAGTCTGACATTATAACTGAGTGGTATAAAAAGTTCTATAGAATAGTAAATGAGCTGATGTCATATGGAAGAATCTTCAGTACATATGAACTGAATGATAAATTCCTAAGATCCTTGACAAAGGATTGGGACACTAAGATTTGTGTCATTAGGGAAGTGGCCAAACTTGCAGATATCTCTCCTCCAACTTTATTTGGAAAATTACTGTCATATGAGATGCAACTGATGGCTAGGAAAGAGGAAGAGAAAAGTGCAAAAGGGGAGCATAGAGAAAAGTCTATGGCTTTCAAGGTTGAAGCCACTAGGAAGAATAGGAGGATGTCTCCATCACCTCCTAAGATAGTTGCTGAAATTGCTTCAGATAATTCAGACAACCAAAGTTCAGACAGCAGTGACTCAGATAAAGACTTTGCTGCCTTCACAAGGCAGTTTCAGAGATTCCTGAAGAAGAAGCAGTGGAAGTCTAAGCCCTCCACATCTCAGCCTAAGGATGACTATTATCAAAAGAGGAAGTCATCCAGGAAGGACATGAGCAGGTCTAAGCCAAGTAAATCTACAACATCAAAGATAGTTTGCTACTGCTGTAATAGGCCTGGACATATTGTGGCTGAGTGTCCAGACAAAAGAAAAGAGTCTGCTGATAAAAAGAAGATTCAACACCAGAGCAAGAAGGAGAAATCCTTTGTTGCTAAGTAGGAGAAGAGCTTGACAGACCAATCATCTTCAGAGTCAGAATCTGAAGCTGAGGCATACATTGGTCTATATGCAGCAGATGAAGAAGATGAGTTTTTGCAAGTGCTGAACTCTATCTATGAACAAGAAGACCATCAGTGCAAGGGACTGATGGCTGTGTTAGAAGAAGACAAGTGCCAGGATCAGCCTGGTCATAGTAAGGTACAATATTTTTCTAGAAATTCAGATTGTAGTACTGGGTCAGAGACAACAACATCTGCATCAAGTGATGTGGATGGGTCTGAGTCTGAAGGTGATATTCATCAGCTGATAGATGAATATGGGGACTTATTGCAGGTACTAAAGAAAAGCAAAAACCTGGTCAAAACTCAGGCTAAGGAAATTGCAGATCTTAAGATGGCTGCATCTGATTCAGAGAAGATGCTGGATCAAAAGTTGAATGAGATTGCCAGATTGAAAAACATAACTCTTATTCAAATGGGAACAATCACATTTAAAAATGATCAGATTAAAAGTCTGGAAAACAGACTTCAGAAAGAGAAGGAGATTGTGGCTAGTTTTTCTAAGTCAAAATCGGTATTACCCTTGATTGATGAGTTTGTGTCTCAAAAGGGTAAGGCAGGATTAGGGTTTAAGAGAATTGCATGGACTACTAAGTCCAATAAAAAAGGCAATGCCCCAGCACAGAACAATAGATCTGCCGCTAATAATTCAGCTAAAGTTGTATCCAAACAAAGGTATAATAAGTTTGAGTGCTGGTGCTGTGGCAAGATAGGTCACTTTGCCTTAGACTATTGGCACAATATCAGTGTCAAGGAGAGTAGCAGTCTGCCTGTTAGAAAAGCTGCATGCAGATTTGTTAAAGTTCAGACTAACTTGCACCAAGGACTCAAAAGTTATTTGGGTTCTAAGATTAAGTAATCTTTATTGCAGGTGAGTCCAAGTTGTCATGCCCCTATATGGTACTTGGGCAGTGGATGTTCCAGGCACATGACTGGAACAAGGGGGTTGTTGAAGGACTACTCACCTATCATGAATGGGCCTAAAGTAACCTTTGTTGGTTCTGAAAAAGGAATCATTAAAGGTTTTGGTAACATTTCTAATAACTCAGTTACAATCACTCAAGTGGCATATGTAAAGTGTTTTGAAACACAACCTAATTAGCATAAGTCAGCTGAGTGATTTAGGTTATGACATTTCATTTGTCAAGAATGGTTGTCATATCAAAAGGTCAAGTGATCAAAAGGTCATATTGACAGGATATAGAAAAAGAAATGTGTACTGTCTTAACTTTGAGTGTGAGAATAATGTTTCTCCTATTTGTCTTGTAGCTGATGAGAGAGCCTCTCATTCTATTAAATGGCACAAGAGGCTGGCCCATCTTAACTACAAGACTATTGGCCAACTCTTTAGCAGAGAGTTAGTGAGGAATGGTCCTCAAGTTAAGTGTATAAAGGATGGGATATGCTCAGCTTGTCAAAAAGACAAGCAGACTAAATCCTCCTTTCATAGCCTTGAAAATAAGGATTCAGTGAGGTGTTTATACCTCTTGCATATGGATCTATTTGGTCATATGCCAGTTCATAGTCTAGGTAGGAAGGTCTACACTTTTGTGGTGGTAGATGACTATTCTAGATATTCATGGGTGTTCTTTCTGAGACAAAAACCTGAAACCCCAAGTGTTTTATATAGTTTTGTCAAACAAATTCAGAATGAGCTAGACAGTACAGTGGTCAAAATCAGAAGTGACCATGGCACTGAATTTCAATCTGAGAGTATGACAAGACTGTGTGAAGAATTTGGGATTTTTCAAGAATTCTCATCACCTAGAACACCACAGCAAAATGGTATTGCTGAAAGGAAGAATAGAACACTAATTGAGGCTGGTAGAACTCTATTGAGTGACACTTCTCTCCCAGAATATTTCTGGGCTGAGGTAGTAAACACTGCATGTCATGTGATCAATAGGGCTTCTATCACCAAAAGCCACAAAAAGACTCCCTATGAGATTATGAAAGGCAGAAAACCAAACATCCTATTTTAGGATCTTTGGTTGCAAGTGTTATGTCCTTAATAATGGCAAGTCTTATCTAACTAAGTTTGCTGCCAAATCCCAAGATGGGATATTTGTTGGGTACAACAACAATAGTAAGGCTTATAGGGTCTACAACTTGATTACTCAAGTTGTAGAAGAGTTTGTACATGTTGTCTTTGACGAAACAAGACTTATTAACAATGAGTAGTCAAATAGTTCTTGCAGTTCTATAGGTATAAATGAGAGAATGGACAAGCTTACCATTACAGAAGATTCAACTGCAAATCAGGAAGTGGAAAATGGTGGCTGCTGTCCAGGGGGAGTACAAGACTCTCCAGATGCTGATGAAAACCAAGAGGTGCAGCATAATGAAGAGACTAGAGGTGTTCAACCTGAAGATAGACTACCTCCAGCTATTAGACACTTAAAGGATAATCCAGCAAATCAAATAATTGGAGATCTAAGACAAGGAGTACAAACAAGGAGCAGGAATCTGAACACAATTCTTTGCTCTAGCTTCTTATCTCAAGTGGAACCCAAGAAATTTGAAGAAGCTGTTCTAGACCCACATTGGATTGATGTCATGCAAGAGGAGCTGAATCATTTCAGAAGGTGCAAGGTCTGAAAGTTAGTTCCTAAACCAAAAGACCACAACATCATTGGAACAAAGTGGATCTTTAGTAACAAACTGGATGAAAGTGGGATCATTGTGAAGAACAAAGCAAGACTTGTTGCAAAAGGATACATGCAGGAAGAGGGTATTGACTTTGATCAAACCTTTGCCCCAGTAGCAAGACTGGAAGCAATTTGGATGTTCCTTGCTTATGCAGCATATCAATGCTTCAAGGTATTCTAAATGGATGTAAAATCAGCATTCTTAAATGGAAATCTAAAAGAAGAAATCTATGTAGAGCAGCCCTCAGGTTTTGTTGATTCTCTCAAACCTGATTATGTTTATAGACTTAGGAAAGCTTTGTATGGGTTAAAATAAGCTCCAAGGGCTTGGTATGAAACTCTATCTACTTTCCTCATTGAGAACAAATTCTCAAGGGGAAAAATAGAAAAGACTCCATTCCTTAGGGAATCCAAAGGAAAGATAATCCTAGTCCAAATATATGTTGATGACATAATATTTGGGTCTACTGAAAGTAATCTTTGTAGAAAGTTTGCAAAACTTATGCAAGGAAAATTTGAAATGAGTAGTATGGGAGAACTTAAGTTCTTCTTGGGTCCCCAAATAAGACAGACTGAAGATGGCTTGTCCATATCCCAGTCTAAGTTCACCATGGAGTTAATTAAAAAGTATGATATGGAATCATCCACTACCATGAGAACTCCAATGGGGACAAGTGTCTCTCTAAGCAAAGATGATGCAGGGAAACCTGTAGATGAAACTTTGTATAGAGGAATAGTTGGCTCCCTCCTATATCTGACTGCTAGTAGACCAGATATCATGTATGTTACATGTGTCTGTGCTAGGTACCAATCCTGTCCTAAAGAATCTCATCTTACTGCAGTAAAAAGGATTTTGAGATATCTTAAGGGCACACCTAATCTAGGCCTTTGGTACCCTAGGAATGGAGATTTTATACAGACAGGCTATTCAGATGTAAACTTTACAGGTTGCAAAGAAGATAGAAAAAGCACTACAGGCACCTGTCAATTTCTAGGAGGAAGATTGGTGTCTTGGAGCAGTAAGAAGCAGACTAGTGTGGCAATTTCCACAGCTGAGTCTGAATATGTGGCAGCAGGAAGTTGTTGTGCACAGCTATTGTGGATTCAGCACCAGCTAGAAGACTATGGTATTCAGGTAAGTATAACACCTTTTCTTTGTGATTCTACAAGTGTTATTTCTATTGCTAATAATCCTGTTTCACATAGTAGGACTAAGCATATACAAATTAGATATCATTTTCTTAGAGAACATGTAGAGAAAGAGGACATCTCACTAGAATTTGTCAAAACAGATTATCAAATTGCAGATATGTTTACTAAGCCTCTAGATGAAACTAAATTCAATAAGTTTAAAATTGAATTAGGAATGTTGAACATAGATTAGATTAACAAAATTGGCTAAGTAAAACTGTGTCGATATATCCAGCAAAACGGTGTCGACACAGAGAAGTGTTATCGATACTTCAGGAAAGTGGTGTCGACACATGCAGATGTCTGTGTCGACACTCAAACACAGAGTAGTCAGTTAAGGATATTTGTGTCGACACATCATAATTGGTGTCGACACATAGAAGTCAACACCGTTGTCGAGACTTAAGTAGTCTGTGTCGACACTTTTCAACAGTATCAACACATTCAGTGATTGTTGACGCGCCTTTTGACCTTCTTTGTTCAAAAAGGTATAAATAGGTCAACAACAAACCCTATCGACACGCTCTCTAGATTCTTGAGACCAGAATCTAGTGTCGACAAACTCTCTTCCCTCACACCAGATTTCTCTCAACAACCATGGCGCCAAAGATCGAGGACAATGTCAATGAAGGATACGAACTGGTTCGGAACACATTTGATGGAGTAAAATCAGAAATTACAGGAGTAATAACCCTAATAGATGAAAACGGTCTGGAATTCTTAGTTTCTGAACCAACTAAGATTTGGAAGAAAGAAACACTAGAATTCTTTGGTGTTGCTACCCTAGATCAAACTGGACTCAAAATTAGATCCACAGTCCATGGAGTAAAGGCGAAAATCACCCAGAAGAGTTTAAGGAAAGTTCTTCACCTGCCAAGAACACAAGAAGAAGAAGATGTACCCGCATCTAAGCTAAGGGAAGCACTTCAATGGTGTGGACTGGATTCCACCATGAAGATTGGCTCATCTTTGAACAGGAAAGGCATGAATATGCGAGGGAAGTTCTTGTCTGAAGTTGTAAGAAAAGTGATTCTCTGTAAGCCAGGGGGGCATGATAGGATTTCTACCTATATGTTCATCCTTATGACCAGAATCATCTATAGACTAAACACAGATTGGTCAGAAGTCATTTTTGAAAAGATTAAGGAAAGTATGAAGAAGCCAAATCTGGGAAGAATTGTGAGCTTGTATTTAGCTGGAACAATACCTGAAGTGATTGAACAGTCAGCTGAGACTAAGATAAATCACATGAGAAGGATGGACATTAGGATCATCTCCAGGTGGGATAGGGTATTAACTAAGGACATGCCTACTCCAAAGAAGGAAGCTCCTCCATAGAGGAAGCAGAAGAAAGCCACAATGACTCCTGAACCTTCCAGTAATTCAGAGGAGCAAGCAGCTTTCAGTTCTAATGAGGAAGAGGCTGAAAATGCTTGAAAGTCACCAGTAATAGAAGTAAGAAATGAAGATGCACAGAGACAGGGGGAGCAACCATCTACTAGCCCCATCCACCTGGATCCACTCCAGGGAGAGCCTCATCTTGAGGAGGAGCCAACTCACTTGGAAAGTGAAATGACTACACAAACTATACTTGAGGTAATCTAAGAGGTTAATCAATCAATTCTCATTGATAAAGATGAAGCACTAACTGAATCTTTGATTGATGATGACCAGACCACACAACTACACAGTCAAGCTCAAGATGTTATCATGGAAGATACATCTGCTGCTGCTAATGCTCCAGATTTAAGAATACCTCAAGTACCTACTCAACAAGAGTTTACCTTAAAAGAGTTGTTCCCTGATTTAGTGCAAGCTAACATTGACGGGGAGCAAGCTGGTAATGAGGGGGAGAAAGCAGATGTTGAGGAGGAGCAAGGGACTCAGGGGGAGCAACCTAGGACTGCACAGGAATTGTCTCCTAGTCATAAAGATAGAGTTAATATAGACAGTACCTCAACTTCTAAAGAGGAAGCAGAAATTCAGGCTAAGAAAAGGAAACTGATGGTTTTCAAAAGAAGGAGCCAAAACTATAAGAGGGCATTATAAACTGCACCACAATCAGCCCCAGCTCCAGATTATAGTTCCTTATTAGTCTCATTACAAGTCAAGCTAGATGAGTAAAGGATTACCATAGAGAGATACATGGATGAGACCCATAAAGACCTACAATTCTCTTTGGCTCGGGATATAAAATCCATAAGATTTAAAGTGAATCAGAATAAGAAGGAGATGACAGATTGCTTTCACAAAGGGGGCAATGTTGTGGTTTTCCTAGCAACACATCAAGAAAAGATCAAGACTCAAGTTGATGATATAGCTGTCAAGCAAGGCTATGTCCTAGAGAATCAAATTAGAATGAATGATAATCTGACAGAATCACATAATGTGATTGTTACAGAAATGAATAATCTTGCTTCTGCCCAGACTGAAGAAAGGATTAAAGCCAAGGCAGATTTTGACACGCAATTACAGGAAGGCCTATCTGTTGTACAAACCGCTATAAAGGATTCTCAAAAGACTATTTCTGCACAGCTACTAAAGTTAAAGTCTTTTTATAAAGATGGTGTTAATTTTCTGGATGAACAGGTCAGATTTCAAAAAGATGACCTCAGGGATCATGTTGCCAGAGAAGTCATAAAGGGGGAGAGAGTATTATTCAAAGCTGGCTCTGATCATGCTAAATGGATATCTAACAGCATCAGAGCCACCCTTGGATATCCACCCCTCTGTGATGATGACAATGTGGCTGAGTCAGGTATACATCCTGCTTATTTTGGAGGTGCTCAAGCTGAAGTTGCTCAAGTTATTTATCCTCCAGCTGATTTTGAAATAATTCACCAAGAAGTACAGTCTATGTACAGCCCTCCAGAAGGTGCTCAAAATATTATCCTTGAGAAAGTAGATATGCTAGTGCCAGAGGCAGTGAACAAAGAGCAAGAAGCTCTATTGTCTAAGAAAAGATTCAGAGAATAGACAGAGTTGAAGCCTGATTTTGAGCAGTGGAGTCCAACATCCAGGAACATTATACTGACTGCTTGGAAAGCTGTAAAGGACCAGACCCATGATAGGGGCAAATGGTACTCAGAACAAGAATGGCAAAAGCATGAAGCCAGGCAAGAAGTCATAGTTCAATATAGAAGAAAGGCTAAAGCTGGGAAGCTAACTCCTAATGCTCAGGAGCCAAGCAAATATTTTCCAAAGCCTTTTCATTACTTTGAAAGACAAAGAATAAGGGTTGAAGAGCAAAAGAAGAAAGATCTAAAGGGCAAGAAGCCAGCTGATGACACTGATGCTCCTGCACAAGCCAAGATCCAATCAGGCAAAGGCATAGTCATCAAGGAGCCAGACCAGCTTTAGATTAGATTTACTTGAGTTTACAACTTTGTAATTCTTAGTGTTGAAATCTATGTAAACTTTTGATAAGAAACTTTTGAAAGTTGAAACAAAACAATAATTAATGCTTATTTTGGTTGCATTATTATTCTGTGATGATTGTTTATACATGTTTTGTTTTATAAGTTACCCTGTCATATAATGTTGTTATACATCATAATGTTTATTTGTTATGAATGGTGTATATCATTGACTAAGGGTTATGACTTCTCCAAATAGGGGGAGATTGTTGGGTACATTGGAAAATGTGTACCAGATTTGAAGAAGCTTCACGTTACTCAATGATATACATCAAGGTGTATTTGATGTTGTTTTGAATTTATATGTGCAGGTTAAGAAAATGCAAGAATGCAGAAAAATTTCTAGATCCATGTGTCGACACTAGAAGAAGCTGTGTCGACACTTATGAAGGCTTGTGTCGACACTGGAGAAAAGTTGTGTCGACACTTGGAGTTATCTGTGTCGACACTTGGAATGGCTGTGTCGACACCTGAATCAACTATGTCGACATGCAGAGGCAGTGTCGACACACAGTGAAGCATTGTCGACATCAACTGTGTCGACACCAAGAGGCAGTGTCAACACACAGGAATACTTAGTCAACATCAATTGTGTCGACACCAAGTGGCATTGTTGACACACTGAAGACTTTGTCGATATCAACTGTATCGACACACAGGACTTTTGTCGACACACACAACAGAGATTCAACAAAGTTAAAGAAAAGTGTTTGTGTCTACACACAGAATCAGTGTCGACACATTCTACAGAAGGCTGTGTCGAGAAGCATTAACAGCAATAAAGGAGATGTGTCAACACCACCAAGGCTTGTGTCGACACTTAGTTCACTTGTGTCGAAACTTAGTCTACTTATGTCGACACATGATGAAGTTCAGTCTCGATATTTTGCTGACAGAGACAGAGTTCAAGAAGTGACTGGATGACTTGACAGCTGCCATTTCTAACCGGTCAACTGCAACTGTCAAAGCTGTCAGAAGTTTGTTAGAAACTGGATTAGCCGGTTACCATGAAGGAAGACTATATAAAGGCTTTCTCCTTCAACAGAAGATGAGGAACTAATACAGAAGAGTTGTTGACGACCAATCAATACAGAATACTAAAGAAAGAGAAACAGAAGAATTTGGAGAGAGAGAGAGCTCCAAAGAAGAAAGGGGCTTTCATCATCAAGTCCCTCAAGTACAGATCCTGAACTAATATGCTAAGAAGGATTCAGATTGAGATCTGAATTTCAAGAAAGGAGCTGATTGAAGATCAACTTCACAGGATTTCAACCCTACTGAGTTCAGATTCAAGAAGCTTTGAAGAAAGCTAAGAGTGGTTGATCTCTGCCATCAGTTTCTTCCAAGAACTGATCAAGAAACCATCCATCCATTCTCTCTCTATCTGGGTGGTGGTTAATTACAAACTGAAATCTCTTTTCTATAGGATCTTTTAAGATCTGAGCTGTAAGCCTAATTTATAAAGTCTGAGTTGTAGGAGATTTAGGTCTCTGAGTGGTAGGTAGGCCTTGTTGAAGGCTGGGGTAGGGTTGTGAGCCTGAGTTGTAGGAGATTGTTCTTTGAGGTGTAGGCCTTGTTGAAGGCTGAGGTAGGGCTGTGTGCCTGAGCTGTAGGAGTGTGGACTCACTCTGAGTTGTAGGAACCTTGATTGGGTTCTGAGCTGTAAGATCTGCGGATCTGATGTGAAGAGAAGAAGTTAGGCCAAATCTAGCACACTAGTAGATAGGCGAAGGGAGAAAGTGGATGTACCCAATACTTGGGGAACCACTATAAATCCTCTGCACTCTGTGATTGGATATATTTCTGTGATGTGTTTGTTGTGTTAATAGTATAACCAACAAAAATCTAGAGTTTATTATTTGCCTTAGAATAAAAAGGATTTGAACATATTCACCCCCCCCCCCCCTCTAGGTGTATTAGGTTATCTTGAAACCAATTCTTTCACCACAAGAATTCGAACAAATGGTCTTTCGATAAACTAAAATCAAGCAGTAATGACGACACAAAGGTTTTATGTATTAATTAAAGGAATGTGTTACCACAACAAATCACGTTCCTAGATGCCCTAACACCTTAACCCAATTGACTTGACACGCGATCAATGATTATATCGTCGGTTAAGGATTTGATTAATGAACTCAGATATATTACAAGAGAAAGCCAAGGTGAATTGAGAATTCAGTACAAGTCAGAATGATAACTGAAATTTTTGCATAACTAGGGCTCATGATTATCACATATTAAATGGGTACAAATGGGAGAAGTAAACACGATGATTGGTCACTGCTACCCTTGCCTACCTAACATAACCAGGTCAATAGGTTGGAAACATACAGATTAGGATAGGGTAACGTCATGGTAATATGAAGGAGTCATTGTGGGTCTTAACTGTTATATGGTTAGAACCCATAAGTGAGAATTCAAAGTGTTTGAATAATTTTGTTTATGATATTGGGAATATAACGACCCCCCCAAAAAAAATTAAGATCAAGTGAAAAACCATACTGAATTGGAAGATGTATATTATAAGTACGATCATTTGGATGTGGCTCTGATGATCACAAGAATCAAAACAAAAGTATTCGATGATATAATAATTGCCTTCAGAAATATTCTGGATTTTGAGAACAAACTCATGATCATGAATATACTATTATTCTTAGAATCAAGTATTATAATAATTCGAAGGATTTGAAATGCCCACTTTATGGGTAACAAATGCACTACTATGTTTAAGTGAACTTAGAAAATTTGATCATGAGTAGACAATGCAAGCATATCCTATGCACCAAGGAACGAATAAATTCAACCTTGCATATATTGGATAGTGCGAATTATATTCTTTTTTTGGTGTTTGTAAGTGATGATAACTCATGAACTTAGAGAAATGATCGTCTCTACCCTGACATAATTTTTGGAGGTTAGATTGAAGGTTAATCATACATATTCCACACAAGGTTGAGCTAATCTCATAAATATAATGACTTTAGATGAGTATTCACCCACGCTTGCATAATAAAGACAATCATATGAACATGTATAGGAAAGTTTGTACGAGCATACCTGTGTTGAAACTTCGAGCACATAAAAGATTAATTTATCAAGGCATGACTTTGAAAATGTAACGACTCAACAAATTAAAATGGGGTGGATGATTCGTTGAAGCATACGCATAGGTATGACCCCTTGATTATGATACTGTCAAGAACCGGGACACATAAGTTGATAACATTGTAACCACTATTATGAGGATTAATGACTATGGAATATAGATTTTGACTATCAAGGTGTATACGGTGAAATCACACAAGAATTAATTAGTGTTTAATCAGATTCTTTCTTATGATGAAATTGACTCGTGACGAATCTTATTGTTTTGCAAGAATTTCTTATATCTTATCAATCAGAATCAAATTAGAAAAGCGATTAAGTGTCATGTTGTGAACATCAATATTAATAATGATTGCTCGATGTATATATGAAGAGTTCACTGAAAACATTATGTATTTTTACTTAAGTAGAGGTGTAATATGTCTTGAATTTGGAAAAAAAGGGAAAAAGAAAAGAGGGCGGTGATAATCCTTTCATCAAATCTTAAGCTTAGAGGTTGGTTAATTACTATGCATAAGTTGGACCTTGGTGATAAATAAAACTATGATAACATATATTTGAAGATTCGATATGGTATAAACTATAAGGCGTGAGACAATTCTAGAAGAGAGATCTAATATTTGTGTGCACAATTCTACATATAAGATTATTGATTTTCACGTACTTGATGATCATTGCTCGTAAGGGACTCCGAACCAACGTATGATTAAGGTTTATTTAATGATAATGTGTCAGAAGACTTGGAAATATTCCCATGCAATCTTGATTATGAATATCCCAAAATATAATGAAAGTGCATTTGGAAGGGGAATGTTACCTATGATAGAAACAACTACGAGGCCTATAGGGTAGGAATTATCAGACTCCGCTATCTTGGGTCTAGGATGATGATCCAAGGGCACTCATATCAGATTACATTGAAGATACAAACGCACATATATAGCTGATCAGGGATCGGATGCTGGAGGCTTAGAGTCGACAAGCCAAGTACTACAATAAGGGAATCAAAAAGTAGAGATCGAGGTGGGAGACAGAGTTTTCTTGAAGATATGTATGGTGCATTGTGTCTCGCGGGTGTGGAGGCACAAGAAGCTCAGCCCTTGATTTATGGGATCATACTTGATCCTAGAGCGGATCGGTCCTTTGGCTTACAGGCTTGAGCTGCCTCTAGAGTTAGGGACTCTGCACGACGTCTTCCACATCTCTTCACTACAGAGAGCTCTCCTTCGGCAGGAGCAGCATATTACCTCTACAGCAGGCCCGATAGCACTTGATATATCAGTTCGTTTAGAGCCGGTCTGGATCGATGATACCGCGCTCCGAGTGTTGCGGAAGAAGAAGGTTCCCTTGGTAAAGGTATTGTGGTCCAACCACGGACGAGAGGAGCACACCTGGGAGCCGATGGATCTGATGTGAGAACGATACCCGGAGATTTTCGCCTCATGTATACTTTAATTATGTTTAAGTTTCTTAAAATTCTTGTGCACAGAAACCCCGTAGACCCGAACTTGAATTTCGGAGACGAAATTATTTTTTTTGTTTATTGGGATTTATAACATCTCATTTCCTACTAGACCCCTAAACTTAGATTAGGTTAAGACATGTGGTGGATGAATAGGGTTAGGCTAGGTTTGACTCATTGAGTTAGGGTGGATTTACATAGGGCCCACTATAGGGTTCGAGTCAAATCAGGTCAAACTAGCTCAAAATGGAATCATAGGTACACATTGACCCCACCATATGCCCCTAACCCTAAAAGAAATCTAAGTGAACCAAAAGTCACATCATTGGGTCAACCATTGACCCAAGTTGACTCAAGTCAACCATAACCCTAATTTGGTCAAATTCACACATATAAGCACAATTAGCCCAAGTGGGGCATCACCATGGCCCAACCCCTATTGGGTGATGACATGGGGTTCATGACCATCAAGTTGGGTCAGCCCACTCATCAAGTTGACCAAGTCAACCATAAAAGTCAACTTCGTCAACATAAGGCCTAAAGGAAGAAAAAGGGAGGCCAAGCCCATTCCCAATGGGCAAATCCCATGAGCCAAGGCCCATGACCAGCCTAAATGGGTCAAATTACATCCCCTACCGCCAAGCTTTGGAGGGTAGTGACCTGCATGGGGGTAGTTTAGGAATTTGCTAAATGGAGGAGAGAGAAAAGAGACGAAAATCAGGGATGAAGGCCATGTGGCCCTCCTGCTCTCTTCTCAAGCCTTTCTCTGAGCTCACACATCATTTCCCAGCCATTTTCAGCAAGCTCCATGACACATGGCAACCATGGTGAAGCATCCTATGCTAGGCCAAATTTACACATGCTCAAAACTACACAACCAGCAACCCCACCCTCTTTTTGACCTTACCATCAGCTTCAGAAGGCCGAGAGGAGTGGAATTCGATATCTGGATCGAAGCTTTTGGTGGAGAAACGAGTTCAGGAGAAAGCTCGCCGGAGAGGAGAAATTCCATGGCCAACCACCACCACTGCCGCCATCGGGCTCCGATTAAGGTCTGTTTCTCCTCCTCTCCCTCTGTGCTAGCCTCCTAGATCATTTAGGAGAGATTTCGAGCTCAATTGAGCTTGGATCCATGTGAGGTGTGGAATAAAAGCTCAAGCTCTTGAGCTTGCTCGGGATCGCCGGAGAGGCGGTTTCTGGCCACCATTTCGCCACCAAACGTTGGCACCGCCTCAACGGAGGTGGTGGTGTGGTAGCCGGCCATGGAGGCTAAAGGGTGGCCGGGAAATGAGGTTTGAAGGTGCTCCAGGTCGGGGCAATCTCGGCCCTTGGCTGGAGGAGGAAGATGAACGGATGCCCTCCATTATTGCTTTGAGATTCGTGTTGTATTAATATATCAAACTTTAGTATTCTGTCATACTTATTTCTGTACCTTGCGGGCTAATTTTAGGCCTCTTGGATGCAGATTCAGAACATGTGTTCAACATATAAAATGTATCCCTAGGTCTTAACTTTAATTTGACACCCTAAAGTTGTAATTTGGAATAGTAGGGCTCTCTATAGGGTCATTCTACCAAGACTGGTCCCTAGGCTAGGGCAGATCTTTAAATGAGTGCCCATGCCAAACTCTGGACAGAGGCTTATAGGGATGAAATATACCTCCCATAGGAAGGTTGGGATTTTTGGGATCAAAAATCCCATTAATTGGAATTATTGGAAAATATGCCTAGTTAGGAAATAAATTTGAATCTAGGGCATATGAATTTATTAAATTCTTAAATTTTGTCACAAGCTTTATTAGGACATTGCTCACCTCTGGAAAAATTTATGGGACTGTTAGGTAATGTTAACTTGGAGTTTATGTAGAATTTACCATTTTGCCCATTATGGAAATTAATTAAAAATAAGGGAAAATATTGTTTAAATAATATGGAAAAATTTACAGTAGTTTATCTCTGTGATTATATCTCTGTTAAATTATTTGAGAATTTTTGGATGTATCTATATGCTAAAAACCCTAATAATGGCATTTTGGTAATATTGTTCATATGAATATAAGTTAGATCAAATCACTGTTTAGGATTTTGAAATTCTGTATTTAGCTTTATTATATCAACATGGATCCTCGGTAATTTTCCTAGAATTTTGGATTGTAAAGATAATGTACTGCATTTGGAAAGTAGTCAATTTGTGGTTTATTATTAAATAGATATTAAATGGAATTTCGCATGGGAAAATTATGAAACTTGGTAGGAAGTCATATTTAACCACATGGAACATCTGATAAATTTCTTAGGTAGGCTGGACCATTATAGATAGTACATCATGTGCAAGATGACCGAGGTCACTCAATTAAAAGAATTAATTTAGGTCCTTAACTCCGTAGAAAAATAATAAAACCTAGGATGGTCAACATCATACGTCATAGCAAACCTTGATAAATAATTAGGGGCAGTTGGCCCAAGAGTTTGGAAGTTACGTCATATGGGTCAACATTAGGTCATGGGTGCGCTTAGTAAAAATAGCACACGATACTAGGACCCTTAGGGGATAAGGTTGTCGGTTGAGATGGAATCTATGTTGGAAAGATAAACCCTGGTTGGTGTCCAATAGGTCACTTCTTATAACGAGTGGTAGAGTGCAATATCCCAAGGTTAGTGGCTAGAACGGAGATCGGCGGAAGACCGCCGCTCTCCTAATAACATTCTAAATTATTAGGTTTGTCCCAGAGTAACGTGAGAGTTAATATGGATCATGGGTAGACATTAATAAAAGTAAATATCCTTGAAAAAGGGAGCTTTGGGCTTCAGCCCATCGTAGTTTCTAGTGCCCCCGAGAACCCTTCACCGGGCATGCTCTGGGCAGTCCTGGGATTAACCATAAATTGATAGGTATAACAAACATTAGACAAGAGTAGTCTAATTGACTAATAGAACATGGTAACATTCTCACACGTGAAGGGTTGGAGGGATTCAGAACTAAGGCATTGATGTGTAATCTCACCCGTAAAGGGTTGGAGGGATTCGGAACTAAAGCATTGATGTACATTCTCACTCGTGAAGGGTTGGAGGGATTCAGAACTAAGGCATTGATGTATATTCTCACTCTTGAAGGGTTGGAGGGATTCAGAACTGAGGCATTGATGTGCAATCTCACTCGTGATGGGTTGGAGGGTTTCAGGACGGGTTGGTCCTGCGAGCTGGAGGCTCGGATTGGAATACCTTGTATGTGCATAAACCTGTGGCGGGTCATGCGGTACTGGGCCAATCGTCACACCGATGGCCGTACGGTGACTCTAGCGAGGTGTGAGGGTTTGAGGGACCAGTGGGTTATTTTACACTGTGGTCTGGAGGATGATCTCCAAGAATGCAGACTCGACAAAAAAAGACTTGTGGGTAGCCAACAAATAGTACGCAAAGACTCTAGAGTGCACCTAGGACGTTTACAGAGGCGTATGGGAGGTCTAGGCCCGGTAGTGTGTATACCTGCCTAGGAGTGGAGACGCCCGCTCCACTGCTGTCGTAGCCACAACGGTGGTACCAGAGAGTGATGCTAGCTCAAAAAAGCAGGAACTAAAGGTCTGTGATCACAGAGTCATGTGTGTGAGTTGCATTTGCATGAATCATAACTTGTATACATGACATGCATACATTTTTAGGTCATGCGTACCATGGATCATTATCATATAAATTAGTATGGGCACTTTTATATGATAAGTTATATTTCTGAAACCTTAACTTATAAGTTTGTATGAGCATTCATATAAGTTAAGGTACTCTTGTGATGTTAGTGTAGCGGTACATAGTTTACTTTCTACTCTTTCTTTACTTTACTTACTGCACTCTTCTTCCAGTACTGCTTACTTACTTTACATGTACTATATATATAGAACTGCTAATGTAATGACATAACTATTAAAATATATAAATGATAAAATAGATCCACTGTCACCTACTTCCATTTTTATACTGCTTGTTGTCCTCCGCTTTCGTCCTCCCGCTCAGTGCCTAGGAGTCGCGGGGTGAGGCGAGGACGATAATGGCTTAGTCTTTATGACTAACGGTCGGTTGTGACCGTATCATTTTAGGAGCTTGAGGAGATGGAGCACCAGCATGACCAGCAGCACGAGGTGGCAGGACTTGAGGAGCTGATACCACCTACTACTACTACTGCAGCCCAGCGTCAGGTGATGACGAGTGTGCTTGTTTAGAGTTTGCTTCCGCATAGTGTTATAGTGAGAGAGAGAGAGAGCTTTATTATTCATTTTTGGCATGTACGGGCATAAGCCCTTCTCTCTTTTTGTACTCATTGTGGACTGTTGTACCTTTTTTATTATATATATGATGTTATTGTTGTGACTTGTGGACTTGCTAGTTTTATTTCTGTTGTACTTCTACTCTCAATTGGCCTACAGGTAAATGATTGTACTAACCAGTAGGATCGGCGTCTTCCGGTGTCGACTAGCCCGTGTGTTAGTGTCACCGTAAGGCGGCAGTTCTGGGCATAAGACCGGGGTTAACTCCTTGGTAAGAGGAGGGGTCTTACAACCGCTCAGAGGGCTAAGATGGTTCAGCAGACCCGGTCTACCTAGAGCCTCGAGCAAACCGTAACACCTACCTTCTCCCTAAATTGAAAGTTGTCTTGCATTTTGATTTTCCAATTAGCCATCGCAAAAAACAATTAAGATATAAAGTGAAAATTTGATGTGAGTGATAACTTCTCAATTGAAGTTATCTAGTCCCATAGTTTTACATAATCGTTGTGATAAATGAGAAGAAATGACTTAAATTAGTATAAATGTCCATAAATTAATAGTCATGTTATTCACGCTTAATTAACATATTTTGATTATGTTTTTCTTATTAGAAATGACGTAAAAATCGAACCGGCAAAGTAAGTGCAGGAATTGTATTTTGGCTGTGCAGTTGTTACAGAAAACCTGAAGCAGTTGTTGTAACAAGTCTGGGCGTTTTTAAAATTCGAATTTCGAATTTTGTGCCAAAACTAAATATGAAAGAAGGCATCTATTGGAAAGTGGCTGCTCGTTTTTAAGGGGGGATTTTCATTCCTAAAGGAGCACGAAATTGGAGAGAGAAAGAGGAAGACATTGGAGGCCATCCTCTTGGAGAAGAAGAAGAGAAGAACGGCTAGGGTTTGGAGGCACCGGCGAGAAGGAAGAAGGGTCTAAGCGAGATCTACACGCATATTCCTGCAGCATTAAAAACTCCTTAAGCATGTTTAGTAAGACTTTCTTTGTTGTGTGGTTTCATTCCTCTAGCATGAACTAATTTTATAAGTCTTGTATGTGAGAGTAACTTGTTATGTTGTTATGATTTGATGTTAACCTTCCCTCTATGAATGGTTGAAAACTATTTTTCTTGGATCTATATTTATTTCATGGAATGTTTGGATAAGTGTTCTTCTTCTAGATTGCGTAACAAGATTCGAGAGAGGAGTTACGTTGTTTAGGGTTGAATCCTCTCTTTTGTGCGGCGAGATTCGAGAGATGAGTCGTACAAATCTTTAACCAAAATTCCACTATCATACTTCGTCGCGAGATTCGAGAGAGGAGTGACGAAAGTGCAATATAGATTATGAGATAGCGTTGGAAAGAAAGAGATTTCATTTCTCGCTAGCGAACTTTGAGTTGTGTGTGTATGTTATTCTCATTTCATCTAAGTTAGAGATAACTAGAGAAATTAGGGTAAATGGATTTCGGAGATCGAGAGATAAAGAAATCTACCTTCAACTCGTCGCAGGATAGTAATTAAGCATTCATGAGGGTTTATTCTTAGAACTCATCACAACAAACAAGTGAAATCACATATGAGACTATTTCTCCAATTTGATAAAAGTCTCTTAATTAAGTGTTATTTAGTTTTAATTTTGTTATCTTTAATTTTTCTTAATCTAAATTCACCTTTGATCATCTCACTTGGATTCACGGAACGGGTAAGGCTAGTAATTACGAGCACTAACGTTGCACTTCCTCTAGGAACGATAACTCAACTCATCATTTTATTACTTGATTCGACACGTGCACTTGCGTGATTACGTAGATCCATTTTGGCCGTATCAAGTTTTTGGCGCCGTTGCCGGGGAAGCGCAACTGGTTTAGTGTTTTATTTCTCGTAATATTAGTTAACCCTTAGTAGTTGGAGATCAAGTATTTTTGTTTTTAATTGTTTTTCTTGTCTTAGCACTTATTTCGAAGCTTTGTGGTGTATGTCAAGGTATAGAAACCCAGAATTATTGCCACTGAACTTAGAAATAGAGCGCACCTGTAGACAAAATCGAAGAAACCATAGAACGGAAAACATTGATCATCCTGAGATGGATAATAACGGACAACAAGTTATCGATGACATAGAGGGTCACGTGAACCATAACGGGCAAGCGAATCCTAATAATCAACACGTGCCGCCTCGAATGACATGTAGGGATTACAACACACCTTTTAGGGGAGGTTTGCACACAAGTATTGCCCGACCACCTATAGAAGCTAATAATTTTAAGATGGACCCTTTCATTATGCAACAAGTTCAACTAAATAGATTTGGGGGTCTTAGCCATGAAGATGCAAACTCTCATTTAAAAACCTTCTTAACAATATGCGACATGTTTAAGGCAAATGGTGTGTCCGCAGACGCAATTCAACTAAGAGCATTTCCTTTTTCCTTAGAAGGTCGAGCAAGGGATTGGTTGGACTCTTTACCCGATGATGCTATCACCACATGGGCCCAATTAGAAGATAAATTTTTAAATAAGTATTTTCCACCTTCTAAGACGGCTAAGCTGATTAGAGATATCACTACGTTTATGCAACATCATGGGGAGACTCTTTACGACGCATGGGAGCGTTTTAAGGAGCTGTTAAGAAAATGTCCACACCATGGGTTAGCACAACACCAACAAGTATCCACATTTTACAACGGGTTGCAAACCGCAACCATGATTCTAGTAGATGGAGCCGCGGGAGGTTCCCTAATGAAAAAATATCCGGAAGATGCGTATACCATTTTAGAAGATTTAACATCTAATAATTATCAAGCCTATGAAAGACAAGCAACTAGTAAACCAGCAGGGGTGCACCATGTAGATCAAATCACATCCTTAGCCGCCGAAATGGCATCACAATTCAACTTGATTAACAAGAGGCTGGATTCATTATCTAATCCTGCGCCTAGTGCACCACTAACGGTGGAACAATTAAATCTATTAACGGAGGAAGCCAATTATATAGGAGGACAACAGAGGCAATTTCCACCGGGATTTGCTAATCATTATCACCCCGAGTGGCGACATCACCCTAATTTCTCTTGGAGAAATAATCAAGGAGTGAACCAATCTCCGGGATTTCATCAAAATCTGAATCCCACCCAAGGGAATCCTCAAAACAATCCTAGGAAGTTAACTGATGAAGTTATTGTGGGGATGTTCCAAAAGAATGAGTCTAGGATTGGAGGGATTGAGTCATCTCTAAGATCTTTAGAGACCACATTGGGGCAATTAGCAACCACGTTAAGCAAAAGGCCGATTGGATCATTACCTTCAGATACCATGCCTAACCCAACAAGAGAGGAACCTCCTAATCATTGTAATGCAATCGCTTTAAGGAGTGGGGTGCAAATTCAAAGTGGAGATGGGTTGTTAGAAAAGGCTAGAGATGACGAGAGGAAGGAACAAGGAAATGAACCTAGGGGGATGCAAGAAGAAGAGCCTATAGGAGTTAAGGAACCGGAGATAGTTGAAGTCCAACCATTAAATAATAAAAAGAAAGAAATCATCTATCCTCCACCACCCTTCCCATCTAGATTAGCGAAGACAAAGCTTGATAAGCAATTCCAAAAGTTTATGGAAATCTTTAAGAAATTAACTATAAATATTCCGTTTGCTGAGGCTCTTGAACAGATGCCTAGTTATGTCAAGTTTATGAAAGACATCTTATCCAAGAAGAGGAAATTCGTTGAGAGGGAGATAGTCGCCCTAACGGAAGAATGTAGTGCAATATTACAAAAGAAACTACCTCAAAAATTAAAAGATCCAGGTAGCTTTACAATACCATGTTTGATAGGAACGACATTTTCAGGGAGAGCATTGTGTGACTTAGGAGCTAGCATCAATCTGATGCCCTTATCTATTTACACAAAATTAGGCCTGGGAGAGATTACACCAACATCTCTTACTCTACAGTTGGCTGATAGGTCTTTAGCTTTTCCCAAGGGAATTATTGAGGATGTATTGGTTAAGGTGGATAAATTCATCTTTCCAGCCGATTTTGTGGTGCTAGATATGGATGAGGATAAGGAAGTTCCTATTATTCTAGGAAGACCATTTTTAGCCACAGGACGCACCCTCATAGATGTACAAAAGGGAGAGCTAACAATGAGAGTCAACGAAGAGGAGGTAACCTTCAATATACTTAAGGCCATGAAATTCCCTGAAGATAGAGAGGAATGCTATGTAATTAAAGAGGTTGAGGTGCCCTCTAGGTTGACACACGAGGAAGAAGATTTTGACCATAGATTGTTAGACATCTTAGTTAACGACGAGGGTGAAGAAGATAAAGTAATGGAAGAAGTTGTTCACATACTCAATACATGTGAAGGGTTACCACCATATAAGAGTTTTGAAGTGATAACTAGGACAAGTGAACAAAGAATGATAAAACCTTCTATCATTGAACCACCTAAGTTAGAATTAAAACCACTACCTGAACACCTTAAGTATGTATTTCTAGAGAAAGATAACACTCTTCCGGTCATAATCAATGCATCATTAAGAATGGAAGAAGAGTTAAAATTAATTGAGTTACTAAGGGAGTTTAAGGAAGCGATTGGTTGGACTCTTGCCGACATCAAGGGGATTAGCCCATCCATCTGTATGCACAAAATTCTATTGGAAGATGGGGAGAAGGGATCCATCGAACATCAACGAAGGCTTAGTCCTCCAATGAAGGAGGTGGTGATGAAGGAAATCATTAAGTGGCTGGACGCGGGCATTATATATCCTATTTCAGATAGCAAGTGGGTAAGCCCGGTGCATTGCGTACCAAAGAAGGGAGGGATAACACTTATTAAGAATGAAAATAATGAACTTATACCTACTAGGGCTGTCACGGGATGGAGGATATGTATTGATTATAGAAAATTGAACAAGGTGACTAGAAAAGATCATTTTCCGTTACCATTCCTTGACCAAGTCTTAGATAGATTGGCAGGTGGCCAGTATTTCTGCTTCTTGGACGGATATTCAGGATACAACCAGCTTATGGTTGCACCAGAAGATCAAGAGAAGACGACATTTACATGCCCCTTTGGTACATTTGCATTTAGGAGACTACCATTTGGATTATGCAACGCTCCCGCCACATTTCAGCGTTGTATTCTGGCAATACTATCCGACTTCATCGCTCGAGGCATTGATCCGACAGAGTATGGAATCGAGGTATTCATGGACGATTTTTCCATCTTTGGTAAATCGTTCGATGCATGTTTGGCATGTCTGGGGAGGGTATTGGCCCGCTGTGTTGAGACTAACTTAGTACTGAACTGGGAAAAGTGCCATTTTATGGTATGTGAGGGCATTGTATTAGGACATAAGGTATCGAGTCAAGGACTAGAAGTGGATCGAGCAAAGATTGAAGTGATAGAAAAACTTTCTCCGCCAACGAATGTCAAGGGCATTCGTAGTTTCCTCGGTCATGCCGGATTCTATAGGCGGTTCATTAGAGATTTTTCAAAAATCACAAAGCCTTTATGCAATTTACTTGAGAAAGATACACCTTTTATTTTCAATAATGAGTGCTTAGAAGCATTTCAAACGTTAAAAGAAAAATTAATCTCGGCACCCATTGTCAAGGCACCTGATTTCTCACTACCCTTCGTTCTCATGTGCGATGCGAGCAACTATGCGGTGGGAGCCGTGTTGGGGCAAATGCACGACAAGGTTTTCCACACCATTCATTATGCTAGTAAGACCCTTATTAATGCCCAAGTGAACTACACAACTACAGAAAAGGAACTCCTAGCGGTGGTTTTTGCGTTCGACAAATTCCGCGCTTATCTGATTAGTTCTACAGTCATAGTTTTCACGGACCACGCGGCAATCCGATATCTAGTGGAGAAAAAGGAGGCTAAACCTAGGCTTATTAGATGGGTTCTACTCCTCCAAGAGTTTGATTTTGAGATCAAGGATCGTAAGGGGGCAGAAAACCCGATTGCCGACCACTTATCGAGATTAGAGAATGGATGTAAGAAAGACGTACACGTTGAGATTAAGGAAAGTTTCCCAGATGAGAGTTTACTTGCAGTCACAGAAGGGAGTATCCCATGGTATGCTGATTTCGTTAACTATATAGTTAGCAAGGTTTTTCCACCGGATTTTAGCTACCAACAAAGGAAGCGATTCCTTCATCAGGTGAAGTTTTACCTATGGGATGACACGTATCTATTTAAAATTTGTGCTGATCAAATTATTCGTAGGTGTGTGCCCGAGATGGAAGTTCATAGTATTCTAGAAAAGTGTCATGCATCACCCTATGGAGGACACCATAAGGGAGACCGGACAGCGAGGAAGGTTTTAGAGTCAGGATTCTATTGGCCCACCTTATTCAAGGATTCTCATCACTTTGTAGGACAGTGTGACCGTTGTCAACGGGTTGGAAATCTTCAGCGGGGAGCAAGCATGCCCATGAATGGAATCCTTGAAGTAGAAGTCTTTGATGTATGGGGGATTGATTTCATGGGCCCCTTTGTTAACTCCAATGGAAATTTATATATTTTGCTAGCAGTAGACTATGCGTCGAAGTGGATAGAGGCGATAGCTACGCAAAGGAATGATGCCAAGGTGGTGCTAAAATTTCTAAGGACTAACATTTTCACTAGATTTGGTACACCGAGGGCAATAATTAGTGATGGAGGGGCGCACTTTTGTAATTCACAATTTAAAACTTTACTAAAGAAATATGGTGTGACACATAAAGTAGCTCTTGCCTACCATCCGCAAACCAATGGCTTAGCCGAGGTGTCAAATCGTGAGATCAAGACCATCTTAGAGAAAACAGTGAATGCAACGCGCAAGGATTGGTCACAAAAGCTAGGTGATGCTTTGTGGGCTTATAGAACGGCTTTTAAAACTCCGATCGGATTAACACCCTATAAAATGATCTATGGGAAGGCGTGCCACCTACCGGTGGAGTTGGAACATAAGGCGTATTGGGCAATTAAGAAATTAAATTTTGACTTCCAAGAGGCGGGCAATAAAAGGCTATTGCAAATTAATGAATTGGAAGAAATTCGGTCCAACGCATACGAGAGCGCCAAACTTTATAAAGAGCGAACAAAAAATGGCACGACGCAAGATTAACGGTGAAAGAGTTCAAGACCGGGCAATTGGTATTGTTATTTAACTCAAGACTTAAATTATTCCCGGGAAAACTAAAATCGAGATGGTCGGGACCATTCATAGTGACGCAGGTGCACCCGAATGGGGTAGTCACGATTTGTAACGAGAAGGATGGCTCCGAATTCAAGGTAAATGGCCAAAGACTAAAGGAATATCATATAGATATTGATCGTCGGGAGTCGACGATCGTGAAATTGCAATGACGGGTGACGAAGGGATACGTCCGGCCGAGACGTTTTAAAGGAGGCGCTTGGTGGGAGGCAACCCATCGTATCGTATAATATATATATATAAATAATAATAATGATAATTATATATATTCGTTTATTTTCATTAAGTAACAAAAAAAAAATGATGTGTTGAAGGAAGCAAGGCCATATGAACTTAGTTGACTATGCTCAAGAATTTTTAGGAGTGAAAATGCTGGAGGAGAGAAAAAACTGGACAAAAATCTGTAGGAATTTAGAGTAAAATAGATTCTGTAAAACAGAAGGCAGTTGTTACAACGCTACAAAAACATGCGTAGCGGAATTTTAATTTCTGACTGCTTCTTCATGGATGCCGCGGAAGACCTCCAGCCGCCGGTTCAACTGAACCGGCACGCGTGAATCGCCACACCGGCGGTTGGGGTTAAATTAAGTTAAGTTAATTTAGGTTTTAAAATATAAACGCAATTATTTAAATATTAACTCGGTTTTATGTTTAATCTTATTACTTTAATCCATTAATTATTGCACCTAATAAATATAACATTTTTAATTTCTCCCCTCATTCCTACCGGGTTCTAGGGCACGATTGCGAGCGGGCGACGGTGCCACATCGGCGAGGAGCTAGCGGCGGCCTGGCGGCGATCTCCACGCGAACCTGGCGGCGGCCGAACCTGGCGGCGGCCAAGCCCTAGCTAGTAGTTTTCGAACCTGGCGGCGCATTTCCTTGGGCTGTGCGATCTAGAGCGAATCGCCACGGGGTGAGTTCTGGGGAAAGATCTCCGAGGTTGTTGAAGGTAAATCGTTTAATCCCCAACACGTTGTAGAATCCGACCCACATTTTAGTTTTCTCGATTTATGGTTAGGTTACCGACGAAGTGGGAGACAACCGGCGAACGGCTGTGACGTGATCGGGATTAGGGAAGCAAGCTACAGTACATAATCGGAGTTCTGGACGAGTACGGCGGACGGCGAGCACATTACCTCCATCTGAGTTCAACGAGAGCACTGCAAGGGCTTCTAATTTCATTCCCTGAAAAGCTCTAAGGTATAAATCCTAACCTTGCAACTCATGGATAAGAGTAATTAGTAGAAAATTTATATATTCTCCTATGTTGTGTGCGGTGTTTAGCTAGGACTATGTCTTCTAAACGAAGGTCTAATAAGAAAAAGGGGAAGGAAGTTGTTGGAGAGAAAGCAGTGAAGTTTTCAAGTGAGGCCGCAGAGTATTGGTTTCGCTCATTGAAAACGCTCCCTTTCATCTTTGAAAGAGGATTTAAAATGGAAAAGAGGGCTTGGAGTCTAACCTATGCTGAGCAGATCAAGGCACTCCAGTGGGAGGTCGTCTGTCATCCGAGGACTGAGGCTATACTCCCCATGGTCTACGAATTTTATGCAAATGCTAAAAGCATAGAGGGACAAGTAGTGACTGTTAGAGGGAAGACGGTTGAGTTTTCTGCAGAAATGATTAGTGATCTGTTCAGTTTGGAGGATCATGGGTATGACGACTATGCTGAAATTCTTAATAAGGTATCTCTTCAGGAAATGACGGATACAGTGTGTTGCACACCGACACCAGAGTGGGCTAGTAAGACACATAGAGTATTGAAGACGTCTTGTCTAACTAGGGAAGCTAAAGTGTGGCTGCTGTTTATTAATGCTAGTATCATGCCCACTCGGCACCCGAACACTATTACATTGGATAAGGTGGCGTTGATCTACGGTATTATTAAGGGCCTATACTTTGATTTGGGAAAGATTATTTCATTGCAACTTCGGCAGAAAATTAGAGAGGAGAACCCTAAGCAGCTATGGTTTCCTACCCTCATAACTGAGCTATGTCTGCAAGCTGGTGTGGAAAAGGGTGTGGAGGACATGGTTACACCTGTGAAGCGACATATTACTGAAACAGTTGTCGAAGTCAACATCAAGGTTACTGCGGAAACACAAGAAAGGGGTCGTAGTTGGAAGAAAGGGGATGCAGCTCAGACTTCACAGGCACCAATAGTGAAACCAATGCGAATTGACATTCCAGTGGTCGACCATGGCACTGATCCCGACCTGTTGATGGAGCATATTGAGTACATCAAAGCCTATCAGAGATGTCACCATTTGTTTGCACGGGAGCAATTTGATGATATTCGTACCAACATCCGTAAACTCATGGAGAAAAGGAAGATTCCAGTGTCTGAGCCGAATTTTAGGATGATGGGGCAGTTCGACGATAAAGGCTTCCTCTTGACTTGTGACAAGACTAGAGTTGATCCAGCGACGAAAGCAAACGCGGACGATGATGACGAGGACGATGATGATGACGAGGGAGATGCTGATGAAGACGAAGCTGACGATGAGGATGCCGCGGACGATGAGGAGTAGGATCTCCCCAGATCACCTTTTGTCCTGCATAGTTTTGACTATATGATCGTTAACGGATATATCATCCATATTTTGTTCTTCACTATTCCTGGATGTTTATGAGTATGGACTATTGTCTGGGGATTTATATTTTGTGGTGTGACACCATGAACGCTCCATTTTGGTACATTGCAGTTTGTATTGTCATAATATGTTTATGTGCTAATTGCAACTTATATTTGACTTGATACGTTATCTTGCACATGATCTGTACTATTTTAATACATTATTACTGCTAATGATTGGGCATGGAGGGCGCAACTGTCATCCATTTTGGGATAAATCATGATTGGAGGTCATATATGCATCCTTGAACTTTACTGTGTTATGGTTGCTAATTATTACTAAGCGGACTTCACATCTTCAATGCCATGCCACGTTTTTGATACATGCGTATGCTGGGCTGTTGTCCTGATTTATGCTGATATGCTGGTCAAAAATAGAGAGTTTAGCTTATTACTTGGACAGTTACTTTGGGAAATTGTGTAGAATGAATTGTCTCCAGGTTTTGTACACATGTTAAGAGTACAGATCATTAGGACACATGAAGTGATAATCTCTATGCACTTAGCTCCTGCTACGATCATTGGCCAAAGTATCTTTGCGGGCACTCCTACTTCAGGGAAGTTTCTTTTTTTTATATATATACAGTTCAATTCCGCTCTTTTATATGATTTTGTACGTCGTACTACAACTATTTTGCAATATCATAGTCCAACGATAGTTTTGCTAGGGACTAGCAAATCATTTAAGTGTGGAGGTGGGGGTATTACAACCCTACCATTTGGATGAATCGTTAAACCATGTTTTGAATGTTCTCAGTCTTGTTTCATTTAATCAATAGACTATTCTAGATATATTCAATGATAATTGATTGGTATGGCTGAACAGTCCAAAGAGTTCAATTACTGAATTTGAACTTAGTTAGATTTTTTATGATAACGCTCACTTAAGCATTTTTGTTTTTATGCACAAAATTTTTGTTTACTTCCATGACAATCTTTTGATATTGACCTCTACAAATAACGGGAGGGGCGAGCAAGAACTAAGTCAACGATGTAAGCTAAGACATGTGCTGAAGTAGTTATTCCATTTTGATCTTCACTAGACTAGATTGAGCTTGAACTTTTTCATACATATGATTTCATGCCTAAATTCCCTATATTCCGACTAGTTGTATCTTAGTAAGTTAGCCATTTATGGGTGTTAAATTTGTACAAACAAATGATTGAACTTTATAGTGATATGCGGCCTAAGTATATGCCCACATGCTTGGAATGATCCCAACTATGATGATATAAACAAATATAGAGAAATTTATGTCATAGTGATATGCGGCCTAGGTATGTGAAAACGTACTTGGAATGATCTCAACTATGAGTAAAAAAAAAGAGAGAAAAATGTGGTTGAGCATCATAGTGATATGTGGCCCGGGTATGTGCACTTATACTTGGAATGATCCCTACTATAAAAAAAATATGTTAAAGAATAGTTGTTGTTAGACCCCATAATACGGTGAAGTACTAAGACTACTAACAAGGGAATGTCATCTCATTATCAAGGTTATCCATAAATTTCTAACCAAGCCAAGTTTATCCTATTTTCAATTGAACTACTAACTCATGTGTATGCTAAATCGAAGCTTAGCCTATTCTTATCCTTTCCAATAAATGCTGAGGTTCAATGAGAAAAATTGCATGGGAGTAAATTACTTTTAAGAAAAGCACGCACCGCACTAAGATACTTATTTGAGCATTATCTTCTATCTAACTAATGAATTTGTGAATTTTGAGCTCTTGTTGATTTCTAAGCCTATCAGTTAAGTAAAGTGAATTTCTGGAGTAAGCTTTGATTAAGTTATTTTACAAGAAGGATCATTTGAATTTGCATATTGATAGTATATCTTCATCCAATCCATTGATTTGAATTATCTTTGCTAGGGACTAGCAAAAGTTCAAGTGTGGAGGTGTGATAACTTCTCAATTGAAGTTATCTAGTCCCATAGTTTTACATAATCGTTGTGATAAATGAGAAGAAATGACTTAAATTAGTATAAATGTCCATAAATTAATAGTCATGTTATTCACGCTTAATTAACATATTTTGATTATGTTTTTCTTATTAGAAATGACGTAAAATCGAACCGGCAAAGTAAGTGCAGGAATTGTATTTTGGCTGTGCAGTTGTTACAGAAAACCTGAAGCAGTTGTTGTAACAAGTCTGGGCATTTTTAAAATTCGAATTTCGAATTTTGTGCCAAAACTAAATATGAAAGAAGGCATCTATTGGAAAGTGGCTGCTCGTTTTTAAGGGGGATTTTCATTCCTAAAGGAGCACGAAATTGGAGAGAGAAAGAGGAAGACATTGGAGGCCATCCTCTTGGAGAAGAAGAAGAGAAGAACGGCTAGGGTTTGGAGGCACCGGCGAGAAGGAAGAAGGGTCTAAGCGAGATCTACACGCATATTCCTGCAGCATTAAAACTCCTTAAGCATGTTTAGTAAGACTTTCTTTGTTGTGTGGTTTCATTCCTCTAGCATGAACTAATTTTATAAGTCTTGTATGTGAGAGTAACTTGTTATGTTGTTATGATTTGATGTTAACCTTCCCTCTATGAATGGTTGAAAACTATTTTTCTTGGATCTATATTTATTTCATGGAATGTTTGGATAAGTGTTCTTCTTCTAGATTGCGTAACATGATTCGAGAGAGGAGTTACGTTGTTTAGGGTTGAATCCTCTCTTTTGTGCGGCGAGATTCGAGAGATGAGTCGTACAAATCTTTAACCAAAATTCCACTATCATACTTCGTCGCGAGATTCGAGAGAGGAGTGACGAAAGTGCAATATAGATTATGAGATAGCGTTGGAAAGAAAGAGATTTCATTTCTCGCTAGCGAACTTTGAGTTGTGTGTGTATGTTATTCTCATTTCATCTAAGTTAGAGATAACTAGAGAAATTAGGGTAAATGGATTTCGGAGATCGAGAGATAAAGAAATCTACCTTCAACTCGTCGCAGGATAGTAATTAAGCATTCATGAGGGTTTATTCTTAGAACTCATCACAACAAACAAGTGAAATCACATATGAGACTATTTCTCCAATTTGATAAAAGTCTCTTAATTAAGTGTTATTTAGTTTTAATTTTGTTATCTTTAATTTTTCTTAATCTAAATTCACCTTTGATCATCTCACTTGGATTCACGGAACGGGTAAGGCTAGTAATTACGAGCACTAACGTTGCACTTCCTCTAGGAACGATAACTCAACTCATCATTTTATTACTTGATTCGACACGTGCACTTGCGTGATTACGTAGATCCATTTTGGCCGTATCAGTGAGACCTAACAATGCCCGTGTTTTTATTGCTAGTAGATGGCTAGCCAACGATCCGCACATCATACCTAAATTTTCATTATCATGACACCTTCCTCCACTATATGTAAAATATCTAAGGTTAACATTTAACAGAAATGCATGGAGGGCATTGTTGATGTAGCATGTTGCTTATAATCTCGTGTAGTTCTTCTCAAATGGCAGTTATACAATCCACTACACTCTACCTACCCCCTCGCTCTCGCCCAGTTGACATATCTACGTGCAATTATAAAACACAGGACTAGTTTTTTCGTTGAGTGCTCTCAAACCCTAGCTTTGTGCCATTACTAGGAGAAGCCTTAGAGATCCTTCTTCAACATCAAAGTCTTCGCCTATGAGATCCCCTTTGTCGGTTTAGATCTTGTGTTTGCTTATTCCTCTAAGTTGTCACTATTCTTTTTTCTTCCTTCTTTGTTTATTGTGAGGTTTGAGGTTTGGATTTTGTTACTAGACCTATAGCATTAAGGCAAGAACTGCCCTAGCGGCTGGAAGGAGAGAGAAATGTAAAAAAATGAAAGAGAATGGTTATCTTTATTAATGAATTGTTTGTTGGCTATGTACATGCAAAAGTTTATTTATGGGTGATGTTATTAGCAAACCTGGTTTGACTTCTAACAAACTCAAAATTCGCACAATTTCTTTTTTTTCATTAATTTGAAAGTCTTAATTCCGCTACTAGCAAACCCAAACACTAATTTTTATTTTTGCCCCTTCATCACTCTCGTTCGTCAGGCCCCTTGTAACACCCCAAATCCCAGGATTGGGAAAACGTTGGGTGACACAGCCTGGGACACGGGCATGTCCCAGGGCGTGTCCTGCTCGGGTGAGCAGTCGGCGAGTGGTCGACGAAAATCCGTTTTGCGAAAAATGAGGGCACACGCCCTCTGACACGGGCGTGTCAGAGGGCGTGTCCTCCTGTGGGCAACAAACTTCGTTCGACGAAGTTAAGCTGGGGGTGTGTCTGCTGTCGTGTGTGGGCACACGGCCTGTGACACGGGCGTGTCACAGGCCGTGTCCTTTACTGGAGGTGCCCAGGGTATTTGAGGCCTGGAAAACACGGGCAGGACACGGTCGTGTCTTGGGGTACACGGCCTGTGACACGGGCGTGTCACTGGCCGTGTCCCGCTCGGGTTGATTGGTTTTGTGCAGCCTGAAGTACACGGCCACAGACACGGGCGTGTCTGAAGGCGTGTCAGGTGATACGGCCCGTGACACGGGCGTGTTAACTGGGCGTGTACTGGACTGGATGAGTCGTTTGTGTGCTGCTTAAGTTACATGACCTGTGACACGGGCGTGTCACAGGCCGTGTCAGGCAAAATTTAGCCTTTTGTGGCAAAATCATGATCGTCCATTTTCTCAGCTGGGATCTAATAGCTCGGGTCTCTCCCTACTTCCTTAAGGCCGAGGATGAGAAAGAAATCCTCATTTGATTTGGGTCATCCTCTTTCTAACAACTTAGAGAGAGGAAGAAGGAGGAGGAGAGGTGCCGACTACTGGTGGAGCTACGGAGTTCCTATTCGAGATCCGAGGCTAGCGTTGTGGAGGCAAAGCCGCTGCGATCCTTTCCAGCTGGCTAAAAGTCCATGGCTCTGAAGCGATCTTCAAGGGTAACGATCTTTCTTCCTAGCCATGCGAAGGCTTCCTTTTGGCATGTGCATAGGATTCCCCCACCAGAGGGTGGCTTGTTACGGGAGTCCTTTGGGTTGATTCATGGAATCCCCAATCATTTGGCATATAGATCCGGAAATGGAGGACGGAATAGGCATGCTGTGTGAAGCCCATCTGGACAGGTTGGTCCGGACTGGTGATGTTGCATATTTGCACCGGAGAAGACTCCGTGATGAAACGTGTAGCTTAGGAGTCGATGGGTTAAACCTGTGAAGGGCAGTAGCAGGAAGTACTAGAGTGGTAGTCCAGGAAATACCCGTATAATGCTTGTGTTGAATGGGTTGTACCTATGAAGGGTAGTAACAGGAAGTACTGGAAGTTCAGTAAATACCCTTGTAATGCTTAATGTTCATGGGTGATACCTGTGAAGGGTAGTAGTAGGAAGTACTGGTATGGTAAGTCAGGAAAATACCCTTGATGCTTGTGCTACTTGCTGGGTTGTGCCTGTGAAGGGTAGTAGCAGGAAGTACTGGTAGGAAAGCCCTGGAAAATACCCGCAAATGGTTAAAGTTAGGGATGGAAAATGAGTTCTTTCGCTACCGTTGAGTGTGGCACCTAGCTAACATGTGCTTGTGAAGCTTGTCTTGTGAAGACATTATGGCTATTTGCTGAACGGACAAGGGGATGCCGACCCATGTTAGTCTGATTATAGAACTAACGATTTGAGCAACGAGCAAAGGCTAAACTGTATCCGCATTATGGTTGTCTACCATAGGTGTCGGGATGAATTGGCATTTGACAGAAACGTATAGTGAGAGCCTTAGGCCTGCACACCACGACACCATGGGGGGCTACGGGCCAATCCCGGGTCATTAAGACTAAAATCTCCGGCTGCACGTCATGGAGTAAATGCTCAATTTTTTGTCGTTGGGTTGAGACCCTAATACGGTGGTGGGACCTGGTTCGTCGGTACACCAAGAATGTGCCCTGAGTGCACGGATCGTCGGGTCGCGTGGCTGACGGTTGTGATGAAATGTCTGTGCGTGAGAGCATAATGTATGAATGTATATATATCTGCCTATGAAATGTTATGCCTGTAGGGAAGGAATACCACTGCCCATGGCAAAGGGGTAGGGTCGTTATAAAATTGGTCAGCTGAATGATGAACGTTGCCTTGTTTGCCACCGTTGGGTGTATTGTCCTTGTACAGGTGCTGGAGAGCCAAGTGGGACATATAAAGGCTAAAGTCCCTGCTGCTGTTGTTGCTGCTGCTGCTAGCTCTTGAAGGCTAAGCTTAACATGCTATGTTTTGTTTATATGTGGCTGGCCTGCGCGCTAATATATGTGGAAGCCACCATTGCAAAAAGGACTTGTAAGGCCATAAGGCCAACCGACTTTGTATTTGGTGAACATTTCTATTATATATAAATGTGGATCTTTATATGGTGGGCATTCATGTTTAGAGTTCTGTTGTGTATTATAGGCTTCCGCTAGAATAAAATGAGTTAGGATGCGCAACTCTGGTATCACTCCGTGACTTCGCCGCCCGTTTTGTGGTATATGCTGCGGGGTCCTGGCCGGACCTTCTAGTATATACTAAATGAATGGATGGAGTCGTTACACCCCTTCCTCTCCAGTTCATGACTCTCAGGTAACGTTGCTTGTTCCGACAACTCATGCGACTCCGGCGACTCTGCTGCCTTCCCTATGAACTCTTACGAAATTGCTGGCTTTGCTTAGTTGATTCCAAGATAACCAAGAACATATGTACCTGCTTCACTACCTTGCTACTCCTTCATTCTTGATTTGTTGTCAGAAAGTAATAATTGGATGCTATCTTATTTGAAAGAGATGGGTTTGATTCTCTATGCATCTGAGGATGGCCTGTAATGGGCAACCCGTGCATAGAGCTTCCCTTTTCTTCTTATTGCTTAAAAATCAAGTTTATTTAGGTATGCAATTCTTCTCATTTTCTCAATTTCCTGGAAGTTCTATTGCAAAATCTAAAATGGGAAATTTGGATTGAGGATTTGAGACTTATTTCTAGGGCGTTGCTATTCGCACCGCAGTTTTGGCTATTCGCACCGCACTTTCTCCTAATTTTTTATGACTTTTGAAAATACGTCTTGTACATCCATTTTTAGGAAAAATGTTCAACACGAAAGTTGTAGATCTCGACTAGATCTACAACTTTAGTGTTGAACAATTTTTCTTAAAATGCATGTACAAGGCGTACTTGGGAAATACAACCAGATTTTGCGTCTTTTGGAAATACACTTTGTACATACATTTTTTAGGAAAAGTGTTCAACACGAAAGTTGTAGATATCGTCGAGATCTACAACTTTCGTGTTGAACACTTTTCCTAAAAATGCATGTACAAAGCGTATTTTCAAAAGACACGAAAAATTATGAGAAAGTGCGGTGCGAATAGCCAAAACTGCGGTGCGGATATTAGCGCCCTATTTCTAATCCCCTTATAAATTTCCCACAATCCCTATTCTTTTTCACAGAGACCTGCAGTTGAGGTTTAACTGCGAATGGTCTTGGTAGGATTAATTTCCGAGCAAACTGTGCATTATCACAAGTTCTCTTCCTCTGATCATATTAGTTAAATTTCTATTTCACATAATTTAAACGTCAATAATTGAACGAGATCCAACAGATTATTGACACTGTTTTTCCATAGTCGATCAAAATAAATTTTTTATGGTGATTTGCTAGCAATAAAATGATTTTCAAATAGTCATTTTAAAATTTAAAAATTTGCTAATAGTAAAGATTTGTTAGAAGTCAATCGGATTTGCTAGAAGTCATATCAAATTTACTATTTACAGCACAACAACACTCTTATTTATATACTGATAAAATGCAAATATGATGGTTGGAGGAAAAGGGTGGAACTAGTCGCTAGCTAAGCTTTTAATAACTCTCATATCGCTGAATTCTAATTACTTCGACTACATCGCCCTGTTCCTTTTTTGGGTGATGTTATATATAAATCATGTATGGTTATATACAAACCCAAAATTTGATTTTTTTGGGTCTTATTTCATACTATTTACAAACCAAATTAATACTTCTCTCCTCCAAAAAATCATTTTTCTCCTTATTTTTTTCTTCTGCAACCCTAGCCGCTCTTTGCTCCTGTGCGAAAGGCGAACCTCTCGATTCCGTCTTCCCTGCTTGATCCAAGCTCGCTGGTGGCCAATGTCCCCTGATAAATCATCGGCGAGCACTCCAGTGATCTTCACTACTAGAAAACAGATCTTTAGTCACGGTTTTTTTACCACGAGGGAAAACTGCGGCTAATAATGAAGTATTAGCCACGGTACCTATTCCGTGGCTAATAAAAAACTATTAGCCACGGATGACTAATTCATGGTAAATAAAAAAAGATTTTGCCACGATTTGCCTATTTCGTGACTAATACTGTTAGTATTAGCCGCAAAAGCCTAATCCGTGACAAAAAATGGGTATTTTTTAGTCTCACACCGCTAGTTAAAACTTTTATTTCGGGTTTATATTGCTCATTTCGCAATAAATGTTTGAATTAAGCTGGGCTCGCGGACGGGATCGCAGGCGGGCAGCCCGTGGGACGCGAGCGGCGGGCGGGCGGCGGGTGGCGGGCGGGCGGTGGCGGTCGGTCGGCGGGCGGTCGGCGGCGGCGTGCGGCCGGCGGCGGGCCGCGCCGGCGGAATCTTTTTTATGTGAGGAAAGAAGGAGCTTTTAGCCACGACAATTGAATCGTGGCAAAAAAGGAGCTTTTAGTCACGACAATTGAACTGTGGCTAATAATTGCTGAAAACAGACCCTTTAGCCACGATTTTAATTTTTGGCTAAAATTCGTGGCTAAAATTCGTGACTAAAACTTATTTGTCACGGATTCAGCGTGAATAATACTATTAGCCACGCTCGCATTGTCCACGCCCATTTGCCGTGGGTAGGCCGTGGTTAAAAGGCTTTAGCCACGGTTTTGGACTTTTAGCCATGGCAATCTGCCGTGGCAAAAAGTTTGTTTTCTAGTAGTACTTCTTCAAGGCCGGCGAACCTCCCTTGTCCGGCGATAGTGGTAGAAATAGGATTCCAGACGGTTGCGTGGTTGATCTTTCCACCAGAATGACGTATTCAAAACCTCACTCGCAAGCTTTTTTCCTCCCTCTGCCTTTTTCAAGCGCGATTTTGGCTCGATTTTGGGTTGGAATTTTTGGGGCATGATCATGAATCTGTGAATCCGTTGGCCTCTTGAGATTAATTTTTGTTGACTGTGTTCTACTAATATATTAGTTGGCAGCTTATAAAAAAATTGATTTTTATTATTTTTACATTATTATGTATATTATTTGACGGTTTACATATAACCGATTTTGAATTAATGTGATTTGTATAAACAATAATTTGTATATAATCAAATATGAATTATATATATGTACAACCCCGTATTCGCGAAAGTGGGCCCCAAACAAGGCGCAAGACTTGGTGCACGTTTTTAAGCCTTTTGGGAGTTTTGCACTCCTAGAGGCCAATTTTAGGTGGACATGCGTAACATACTAGTAGGGGAGGAAATATTTGTCTCCCCCCCGACCCCTTTAAAGAGTCGCCCAGGCCCCAGCCCGCAAACCGCCCCAGCCCGCAAGTAGGACGCAGCAGGTCGCCGTCTCGCCAGGCCGCCGTCTCCCCAAGGCTCAGCTCGCCAGACCGCCGCCTCGCCCAGGCCGCCGTCTCGCCAGGCCGCCGTCTCGTCAGGAGCTCAGCTCGCTAGACCGCCGCCTCGCCCAGGTCGCCGTCTCGTCAGGGCTCAGCTCGCCAGACCGCCGCCTCGCCCGGGCCGTCGTCTCGCTAGGCCGCCGCCTCGCCCCGACCGTCGTCCCGCCCAGACCGCCGTCTTGCCAGGCCGCAGCTCGCCTTGCCCCGTCTTGCCAGGCCGCCTCCTCGCCTAAACTGTCGTCTCGCCCAGGCCACCATCTCGCTAGGCCGCAGCTCGCCTTGCCCCGCCTCGCCAAGGCCGTCGTCTCGCTAGGCCGTCGTCTCGCCCAGACCGTCGCCTCGCCCCGGCCGCCGTCTCGCCAGGTCGCAGCTCGCCAAGCAGGCCGAGCAGGCCGCCAGGTCGCCACTTACAGGCTGCCTGTCCGCCCAGGCCGCCCCCCCGCTTCCCGCCAAACCGCCAGTCCGCCCGGCTTGAGGGACTACCCCTGGTGGACTGCAATTAGCCGCTTAGAACAGCGGGATTTAGCTATTGACAGGTCATTCCGGGGGCATTTTAGTAATTTACAGAGTTGTGGAGGTTGGTTATTTGCAGACCATCCCCAGAAAACTAAAAATAGGCCCTTAGGGGTGCCTTGGAGAGCATCATTCTTCACTCTCTCTTCATCCTCCAAAGCACCCTAGCTCAGCATTGGCTAGGGAGGGGGAGATCTCCAAGGTCTTCCGGGTGTGAGGTGGGACCTCCACGCCAGAGCCGAGGGTTTGTTCCTAGTTTTCCAAGTCTTTGGTCCGTGACGTTCCCCCGAGTATAGTAGGTATGAGGTCACCCCTCTTTTGGGACCCCGAAATCCACGAGAGACCAAGTTTTTGGTTTCAACATTTTGGTGCGGTGAGCGTGGAGAGTGACCAACACAGAAGATCTCGGGAGAGTGTCATGGCTGGAGGTCAGGGAGGTAGTGATGATCTCGGTGAGCTCCCCAGCCCAGGACCCTTTGTGGGGAGGCAAGAGTTCATGGCCTCCATCCAGGGCATCATGGAGATGCTGCGAAGCATTTCTCCTCATGGTGGCAGCTCCACCCCAACCCCCCAGGAGCTAGCCCCCCCCCCCCCCCTCGACGAGTTGACTCCCAGGGGTTTAGGCGAGATGACCCCAGCAGGGGAGAAAGAAGTGCACTAGGGATACGACCAGGGAAGGTGTAACATCTCATTTCTAACTAGACCCCTAAGAGTGGTTTTGGCCATGACTAGCTCATGACAAAACCCTAGGAAGCCAGAAATGGGCCAAGAGATATGGGACAAAATGAGGAAGATCATCATGGTCTGCAAATAGTAGAACTCTGGGCAATGGTTTAGGATGACCATGGGCTACACCCTAACCCCAAGACTCTACCACAACACCCCTAATACCTTGGGAGGCCCATTAGAGCCATAAGGACCCATTAGGGTCGACCAAAGAGGCTCAGTTGACCAAGGTCAACCCTAGCCCTAAATAGGTCAAACTAGCCTACTTAGGGTCAATTGACATGCTCCTATCCTAGAGGACCCCACCTATGCCATCCTAACCCTAAAGAGAGGTCAATGGGTCACTAAGGACACATTGGGGCCAGCCCTAGAGGCCAGGTTGACCCAAGTCAACTCAAGCTCCTAATCTGGTCAAAGTACCCTTACTAAGGGTAGATGACCTCCAAAGTGCAGGGTAACCCTACATAACCCTACCTAGACCTTAAGGGAGGTCAATGGGTCACCAAGGACCCATAGGGGTCAACCCAATTGGTCATGTTGACCCAAGTCAACTCTAGCCCTAAAATGGTCAAAGTGCCCTTACCAAGGGATATGTGACCACTAAGATGCCCAACCAACCTTATTCAAGTAATCCTAGACCTTAAGGGAGTCTAACGGGCCACTAAAAACCCAATGGGGTCAACCCATATGGTCAAATTGGCCCAGGTCAACCCTCATTTAGGTCAAGTCAAACCTAGCCCAAAAGGGCTAACCCAAGCCCAAGTCACTTCTTCCTTAGGCTAACCCCATTTCCATGACCATCATGACCAAGTGGGCTGCATTTAGCTTATGGTGTTGACCAGTCAACCAGAGGTGACTAGGAGAGAGAAAGGAGCTCCCTCCATGTTAATGGAGGAGAGAGAAGATGGGGAAGAGGAAGGGGAGAGTGGAAAACCGGCCAAGGGAGGCTAACAGCCACCTTTAATGGCTTCAATCAACTCCTCTAGGGAAGAGGAGTTGATTCCAGCCGTTTTCCGGCCACCAAGGGGAGGATTCAGCCCCCTCCACTCTACCCGAGCCACACCATTAATGGTGTTGATGGCCATTGAAGAACCAGCCACCCCCCCTTCCCCAATTGTCATTTAAACACCATCAGTGGGCAAAGGGGAACATTTTCGAGCGTTTACCTGGAGGAGACGAGCCATCCCACTGTACTGTTGCAGAAGCCGAACACCGCCGCCGTCGTCAATGGCATCCCGCCGCTCTTCCCGCATCCAGGCCGTCAGGAAGGTCCTCCCCCTCTCCTTAACTCTCGGGTAGATCATAGGACTTCTTAGGCTTAAGATTCGGGCTCAATTGAGCCCGATCAAATCCAGCGTTTTCCACGTTTTCGGCAAGAAATTTTCTTGCTATAGCCGCCGGAAAACGCCTCTCCGGCGGTAGAGCCGCCGCCTGGCGATAGCCCCCACCTCAACGGAGGTGGTGGTGGCGGTGGCCGGCCGGGGAAGGGGCTGGATGGCCGGCGGCAGCCGCTTGAAGTCGGCCCAGGAAGAACGCATCCTGGCCGTCGGCTCAACGAAGAAGATGAACGGATCCCGTTCATTTGCGCCAAGATTCGTGCTCCATCAGAGAATCAACTATAGGAAATTATTTCTGGATTATTTCATTTCGGTCACACATTATACACTAAATGGTTTTAATTTTTAAAAATACTTAGGGTCTTCTGGTCGAACAACTTTCAACACAAACGTTGTAGCCCTCTGAGTCTATTTTATTTTAAAATTTGTTTGAACCCTTTTGGGTGCATGGTCTGACCAGGGTACTCATTTTGGTGGGACATACCCTTAGGGCTAGGCAGTCATTAAACTGAGTGACCACACTTCATCCCTAGCCCAAATCAGTTGAAATTTTGGCAGGGAGCCTAACCTAACTACACCTAGAGCTTGCCCGAAGCTCAGAATTTTTGGACACAATTTTACTAAAGTTTTTGACTTTATTTAATAAAGCTAGGGTAATTAAATTAAGTAGTCAAATGACCTCCAAACCCTCCCAAATTTTGGTGAGTGGTCCCTGGGCTCATGTTATGTATCTGTATAAAGTTTCACCTAATTTGGATGTGTTTTGAATAGGTTTTGACCCAACCCTAACTTTACCTTAATAAGGGTATTTTGGACAAAAAGTGCACTTTTGATTTTGAGTGACCAAATCACCTCAACAGAGGCTGAAATTTGGGCCACTGACTTGTTATGGCACTTAGCACCTCCCCATGGAATGTGGGGTAGTGTGAAATTGATTTGCCCTAAGTTCCTAGGCCAAACCCTAAGGAGGGACCTTTTTGCCTTGTGAAGGGCATGAGTCCTAAACACCTTGGATGAACATCAAATTTTGCAAGGAGGTTCCTAGGATATATAAAACCCTCTGTTAAAAATATTAACTAATTTTGAAAAGGGTATGGCCCCCAAAACCCTAACCCTAGCTTAGGACCTAAAATTTGTAGTGTAGGTTTATGTTAGCTAAACATCTTGAAACTTAACCAAATTTGGGTAGTGAGGGAATAAGGATATTTTGAGCCTCTGGTGATTTACTTGGGGAGTCTTGATCAATATTTGTAGCACTTCATTTGTAACCAATAGGATTGCCCTAATTAATAATTTGACTATTGTGGTCTCACTGCCCATTGAAAGGGAATGAAACATTGGCAGAGGTAGTTTTAGACTATACTGATCATGTATGATATTTGATATAATTTTTGGACACCTAGTTAGGGCATCTACTTCACAAGTGCATTACTTTGGTTATATACTAAATAATTCTTGCAAGAGCCCAATACTTATTGAAAACTTATGAAACTTGATACATAGTGTTTCTAGCTCAATATTATCATGTGGAAATTTTTGTGGAAATATTTGATGGTTAATTAGTATACTTTGTTCATTAACCCATAAACCTGAAATTTCATGAGAAAATCAAGTATAGCCTTATTTTTACATGATAAATTATGAAACTTTTTCTAGGGTATTTGTAGGCCATCATAATCATCCCTGAATTTTCTCTGAAGTTTTGGAGGTATTATTGCTGTAAAATCTTTTAAAATGACTTTTTATGAGATATCTTTGAAATTAAATTTAAGGGCCTAAGCCTTGCTGAAAAATTTGAAGACTTAGGCTTTAGAGTTGATTATGCATTTTGTAATTAACATGAATTTATTGGAATATTATCTTGTCTGAAATTGCTACTTCATGTTCAAACTTGGGCTTTTTGGATACTAGAATAAATAAATTAATTATCAGACAAATTAGGAAAATTATGGATTTCTGGATTTATGCTTCAAATGTCATTTTATCCCTCTAATAATTATCATAGGGGTACTGGATGAGTATTTCATGTACTTCCCTTTTTACGGGTCATGTAACTTAAGTGGTCTGCATATAGCAAAACTGCAGGAAATCATTGTGGATATGAATTAGAGCACGTGTGATGGGTCTTGATGTTTTGCTGGAAGGATAAGTAGAATGGGTTGCATCTATGGAAGATGAGTGAGTAGAGTGTGGTTTTGTCTAGGGTTTAGAGGCGTTCAGGTTCGACGAAAGATCGTCCTCCCCGAGGTGTGTGGGTCAAATCACCCTAGGATTAGCCTATCGTAACATGAGGAAGGAATGGGTAAGGGAATCAACCAATAACAAAATAAGTACCTTGCGAAAGGGAACGTTGGGCGTAATCCCAACACAGTTCCTAGTGCCCCTTGAGAGCTCTTCACAGGGAATACCGGGGGCAGTCCTGGGTTAACGTAAACTGTTTTAACAAGCTGAAAAGAGTAACTTAGTAATTAGGGTTGCACATTTCACAAACACTGTTGGCACCGGAATTTAGCTGGGAGCTTCGGCTCGGAGGGTTAAAAGGCGGACTTTGGGTCCGGGGAGCTTCGGCTCGATTGTTTGAGACGGACGTGTGGTCCGGGGAGCTTCGGCTCGGTTCTTGATTACGCTAAATTTACATGTGCATAAAAGGAAAGGAAATTAAGATGGTGGGTCTTCGGTATTGGAGGGTCGATGCACCGACGCCAATACGTTGACTCGGCAAGTGTGGTTAGCACTTCGCCAACAGAAGTCCGGTGCGCCAGCCGGCAACAGTACGCAGGAGTCCGCTTCGTGCACCAAGCGTTGAGGCGTACGATAGGTCTGAACGGTAGTGCTTTACTGGTTTAGAGGTGGGCGAGGCCCAACCCACCGCTTCTGTCTGCCACTACGGAGGTATCCTGGGAGGTTACGGCTCCAGAAAGGGGGAACTAAAGGTCTGTGTGCACAGAGTCGGGTGTGTGCATTGCACTTGCATATCCATCATACCCACTTGCATGTCATAGCATAATCGATTCATTTAACCCCTGACACCTAAAGTATAAGTGGAATGGGACGCTTATATATTAGAACCTGCAAAACGACCCCTTGGTCTATAAGCTTGTGTGGGCAAGTTTATAAATTAAGGTTAATTTTTTATATATATATTTACTGTTGTTTGATAACCGACACCCCAACGTATAAATTGGTATGGGACTTTTTATACGATGGGAGCCTTGCAGAAGACCCCTTGGCTTATGTGTTCTCACATAAGTGAAGGTTACTTTTCATTTTTCAGCTTATTGTCTATACATGTTATAGAATTGCTAGTATAGGTCCGCTGCCACTGTTTTTGATATTCTCCACCTTCAAGTCCTCCCTTTTCTTCCTCTCCGCTCTGTGCCTAGGAGTCGTGGGGGAAGGGGCGGGGGATGATAGGACTTAGTCTTTTAGACTAACGGTTTTCGAACCGCATCATTTAGGGGATCGTGGAGACCAGCATGGAGGAGCAGCCCCAGAGACCGGTGCGCTTGGAGGTGGGGCAGTCTAGCTCCGGAGTTCATACAGCCGGGACCGTGAGTCTCGACCTTGAGTAGTTTTTCTGCTTCTGCATGAGTGATTTTTGTAGTGAGGATATGATGTACCGGGCATAAGCCCGTATTTTGCTACTCTGATGTTTTATTCTGTGGACACTCCCTTCGTGGAGTTATATTTATTATGACATGTGATTCTCTGTGGACTGCAATTTGCATTTACATTATAGTGCTACTTTTCTGTGATTGAAATCGGCCGGCAGAATCGGCGCTTTGTGGTGATGACCCTTCAGGACGTGAAGGAGTCACCGCAAAACGGCGGTTCTGGGCCTAAGACCCCGGAGTCGAAAAGTAAAAAAAGGGGGTCTTACAAGTGGTATCAGAGCAGACCTCGATTGAAAAGTAGCAGTCCACAACCCTGGGTCACCCCCGCGCGAGTTTAGTTTGGGGACAAACTAAGCAGCGGAAGCGTGGTGTGCCCATATGGGGGATCACATGGAAATTGTCCACTTTTATCGGGTATTGAGTCAATTACCTACTAATGTAGTTCGTTTTGCAGCCCCCAGCTCAGCCCACCCCACAAGGTGGAGCTCAGCAGACTCCAGACATTGCACCACCTCCCATGGTCCCCACACCTTTCCTTCAGTCAAACATGGGGCAAACCCTTACAGCTATCCTTGAGGCCTTCCGGGCTCAGCAGGCTCCGGCCTAGCAGCCAAACCCAAGGGCCAACTGGATGAGCACCTTCCGAGGACTCTCTCCCCCATCATACTTGGGGACAGAGTCGGCAGTGCGGACAGAGGAGTGGCTGGATGTTATGTACGAGATGTTGACTGGGATACGATGCCCTTGGGAGGAGAGGGTGGCCCTGGTGGTATCTTGCTTGGAGTCTCATGCTAAGAGGTGGTGGAAGACGCTGTTGGACACGACATTTGCTGATAGGGAGATTGCAGAAATCACTTGGGAGGAATTCAGGGCCACGCTGCTGGAGCACTTTGTTCCGCAATCGGCCAGGGACGAGTTGGAGGAGCGGTTCTTGCAGCTGAGGCAGGGCACCAGGACGGTGGTGGAGTACCATCGAGAGTTCGACCATTTGGCCCGGTATGCGGGCTCTTACCAGCTGGACGAAGCAGGTTACGTCAAGAGATTTTATAAGGGCCTAAAAGAGGAGTTGAGGGAGGCCTTGCTGTTTGTATCTGACGGGCCTATCTCCCGGATTTTGGAGATGGCGAAGAGGATTGAGGCTGATTGGCACACCACTCGGGGCCGGAAGCGACAAGCGGAGGATCAGGGTCGGAGGGCCCGAAATGATCAGCGGCGAGGCACCATACCAGATGGGAGAAGGACAGAGGAGCAGCCTCGTCAGGAGGTGAGGCAGGAGCCGAGAGAGCAGGTGGTTTTGGCCCCTCAACCTCTCCGGATTCAGGAGATGCCGAGACCCGGGGGTATGGCGTATCCCCCGCCGGAGTGCTTCCATTGTCATCAGGTGGGACATCTCCGGAGAAACTGCCCTATGAGGGCGGCACCACCTCCAGCACCACAAGGTGGCCCACCTGCCCAGCTTTTCGGAGGCCGAGGACGCGGCCGAGGACGTGGTTACCAGGGAGGAGATCGAAGACAGGAAAGGGAGCAGGTATATGCCTTGGACCTGGCACAGCCTCGAAACCCAGAGCGGGTCATCACAGGTAAGCTAAGATGTTTAAGTTGTTTAAATTAAATTTTCGTTCGCAATTGCCCAACAAATAGTACTGCCCTAGGTAGAATAAATAGGAAAGAAAATGTGTTATAAAATACTAAGACCTTTAATCATCACAGGTATAGTCTTCATCAACGACAAGCCCGCCTATACTCTGTTCGACACGGGTGCCTCACACTCGTTTGTGTCGGAGGCCTTTCTGGAAGGGCTGGAAGGAGTGGAACGGTTCACAGGCCGGATGAGTAGGGTGCGTCTACCCGACGGATCAGAGATACTCACCTCAGCCCACTGCAGTATGGAGGCGGAGATTGGTGGAAAGTCGTTCGAAGTTTCGGCAACGGTCCTGAGGATGCCAGTCTTCGAGCTGATCCTGGGCATGATTTGGCTACAGTGGAACCATGCCCAGATCGATTGTCAAGCGAAGAGGATCACCGTGAGGCACGGGGACTCTACCATCATCATCGAAGGTATAAGACCTGCCTCACGTATACCCTTATCTTCAGTACAGGCCGTCAAGGCCTATTTACAGGGGGAGGAGGTCTATGAGGTGCTGTTTGAGATGGTGGAGGCCACGAGTTCTATATTGAATATTCCGGTGGTGCGGGAGTTTGAGGACGTCTTCCCAGAGAAGCTACCCGGATTACCCCTGCGCAGGGAGCAGGACTTCCAGATACAGCTTGTGCCGGGGGCCAAGCCAGCGTCCAAGGCCCCTTACCGGATGGCCCCAAAGGAGTTGACGGAGTTTCGGAGCCAGCTTCAGGAGTTAGTGGAAGCCGGATTTGTCCGGCCAAGCTCTTCACCTTGGGGAGCCCCGGTATTGTTCGTCAAGAAGAAAGACGGGACCCTCAGATTGTGCATCATTATCGAGCACTAAATCGGCTGACGGTCCGGAACACCTATCCACTGCCAAGGATAGACGAGTTGTTCGACCAGCTGCAGGGGGCGCAGTTCTTCTCGAAATTAGAGTTGAGGTCGGGATACTACCAGCTTCGGATTCGGGAGGAGGACATTTAGAAGACTGCTTTTAGCAGCAGATATGGTTTATACGAGTTTACGGTGATGCCCTTCGGACTCATCAACGCACCATCAGCGTTCATGACCCTCATGAACCAAGTCTTCAAGGAATATCTGGATGTGTTTGTCATTGTGTTCATCGATGACATCCTCATTTACTCGAGGACGGAGGAGGAGCACACCCGCCATCTGACACTGACCCTGCAGAGACTGCGGGAGAATCATCTATATGCGAAGTTTAGTAAATGTCAGTTCTGGCTGAAGGAGGTGGGCTTCTTAGGCCACATCATCAGTGGAGCCGGATTGGCAGTGGATCCGGCAAAGATTCAGGCTATTCGGGATTGGCCGCAGCTGAAGACAGCCACCGACGTACGGAGTTTTCTAGGACTTGCCGGTTATTACCGGAAGTTCGTGGAGGGATTCTCTCGAATCGCCCTCCCACTCACATTCTTGACGAAGAAGGAGGTACCGTTCGTGTGGACCCCGCAGTGCCATACAACTTTCCAGGAGCTGAAGGATCGGCTAACCTCGGCTCCCATTCTTACTCTCCCCTCGGGGAGGGAAGGATTTCAGGTCTACATTGATGCTTCCTACCAGGGTATGGGAGCTGTACTGATGCAGAAGGGCCATGTGATTGCATATGCATCTCGCCAATTGAAGAAGCACGAGCAGAACTATCTGGTGCACGACCTTGAGATGGGGGCGGTCGTTTTTGCTTTGAAGGTCTGGCGCCATTATCTTTTCGGAGTCCACTGCGACATCTATTCCGACCACAAGAACCTGAAATACGTGGACACGCAGAAAGAACTGAACATCAGGCAGAGGCGCTGGGTGGAGTTCCTTGCAGATTATCAGTATGAGATGCACTACCATCCAGGGAAGGCAAACGTGGTGGCGGACGCATTGAGTCGGAGAGCTGCCACTTCCGCAGTCGGGCCTCAGGTTATGTCTATGGAGTTGGCGAGGAGATTGGAGGATATGCACATCACACTGGTGTCATCCGAGGACCCCAAGCTTTACACGGAGTATTTAGCTGCGGTGAGTGCTACAGATGATATCCGGGACCGAGTCAGAGAGGGACAGGGGCGAGATGTCAAATTGGAGCCGATATTCTGGGCTTTGGAGAATGGTACAGCGGGAGATTACACGATGAGGGACGGCGTGGTATGCTTCAGAGGTCGGACTTATATACCGGAAGGAGGCCGGGTCCGGGAAGATATTATGGCAGAAGCTCACCACAGCAGATACTCGGTGCACCCGGGCATCACGAAGATGACTGCGGATTTGAAGAAGACTATGTACTGGCCTGGCATGAAGAAGGATATTACTCGGTTTGTGACCCACTGTGAAGCTTGTCAGCTAGTGAAGGCAGAGTGCAAAAACCCTGTGGGGTTGTTGCAACCACTCCCGGTACCAGAGTGGAAGTTCGAAGACATCGCGATGGATTTTATTCACGGACTTCCCCGATCACGAACAGGGAATGACTCAATCTGGGTCATCGTCGATCGGTTGACTAAGGTAGCCAGGTTCATTCCGATCAGGAAGGACGACGTTGTGGGAGTATTAGTACGGAGATTTGTGGAGCAGTTCATTCGATATCACGGGGTGCCCAAGACGATCGTGTCGGATCGGGATGGCCGGTTCACTTCCAGGGAGTGGAGATCCGTGCAAGCTTACTTAGGCACGCGATTGACCTTCAGCACTGCATTTCATCCCCAGACGGACGGGCAGACAGAACGTACCAACCGGACGCTAGAAGACCTTTTGAGGCTATGCATTTTGGACCGCGGGGAACCGTGGGAGAAACTCTTACCCCTGGTCGAGTTCTCCTATAACAACAGCTACCAGTCCAGCATCAGGATGGTGCCTTACGAAGCCTTGTACGGAAGGAGATGCCGGACCCCGCTTTCTTGGGTTCAGGACGAAGATCCGAAGGTGTTGGGATCAGAGTTTGTTGAAGACACCGAGGCCCAGGTGAGGCTGATCAGAGACAGGATGCCAGAGGCGCAGAGTAGACAGGCTAAGTACTATGACGCCCGACATCGGCAGGTGGAGTTCCAGGTGGGATACCGGGTGTTTCTGAAGATCCGGCCCATGCATGGAGTCTCGCGGGTGCGTGGTCGGAGGAAGAAGCTCAGCCCTAGGTACATGGGCCCTTACAGGATTCTGGAGCGGATCGGACCCCTAGCCTACAGGCTGGAGTTACCACCAGAGCTGGAAGCGCTGCACGACGTCTTCCATACTTCTTCGCTGAGGAGGGCTCTACTACGCCCGGAGCAGCAGATTTTGACCACTGAAGGGCCGGTAGCTTCAGACCGGTCGGTTCGTTTGGAGCCGGTGAGGATCGACGACCGAGGAGTACGGGTCTTGCGACACAAGAAGGTCCCACTAGTCAAGGTCCTGTGGAGGAACCACGGCTAGGAGGAGCATACCTGGGAGCCGCAGGACCTGATGCGACAAAGATACCCAGAGCTGTTCAGTCAGGTATACCTCACAAACCCCTTAAGATGTTTAACTTATTTTCCTGCTTTAAACTACTAAGGGTTGCACTAGGCAGATAGAGGCTTATCTTTTGTTTATTGGGGGCTTATCCTTGTTTATTGGGATCTTGGTTTGCCAATCGGGTGAAATGGTCATAGATCTAGGTTTCTTTTTAAACCTAATTTAGCAAACAAGGCGTCATGATGGGATGTTACAAGGTTCCTTTCTTCGGTAGTTAGTCACGTAGGCTCAACCTTGATTTCGGGGACGAAATCTTTGTTTTGTTTATTGGAATTTGTAACATCCCATTTCCAACTAGACCCCTAAGAGTGGTTTTGGCCATGACTAGCTCATGACAAAACCCTAGGAAGCCAGAAATGGGCCAAGAGATAGGGGACAAAATGAGGAAGATCATCATGGTCTGCAAATAGTAGAACTCTGGGCAATGGTTTAGGATGACCATGGGCTACACCCTAACCCCAAGACTCTACCACAATACCCCTAATACCTTGGGAGGCCCATTAGAGCCATAAGGACCCATTAGGGTCGACCAAAGAGGCTCAGTTGACCAAGGTCAACCCTAGCCCTAAATAGGTCAAACTAGCCTACTTAGGGTCAATTGACCTGCTCCTATCCTAGAGGACCCCACCTATGCCCTCCTAACCCTAAAGAGAGGTCAATGGGTCACTAAGGACACATTGGGGCCAGCCCTAGAGGCCAGGTTGACCAAAGTCAACTCAAGCTCCTAATCTGATCAAAGTACCCTTACTAAGGGTAGGTGACCTCCAAAGTGCAGGGTAACCCTACATAACCCTACCTAGACCTTAAGGGAGGTCAATGGGTCACCAAGGACCCATAGGGGTCAACCCAATTGGTCATGTTAACCCAAGTCAACTCTAGCCCTAAAATGGTCAAAGTGCCCTTACCAAGGGATATGTGACCACCAAGATGCCCAACCAACCCTATTCAAGTAATCCTAGACCTTAAGGGAGTCCAATGGGCCACTAAAAACCCAATGGTGTCAACCCATATGGTCAAATTAGCCCAGGTCAACCCTCATTTAGGTCAAGTCAAACCTAGCCCAAAAGGGCTAACCCAAGCCCAAGCCACTTCTTCCTTAGGCTAACCCCATTTCCATGACCATCATGACCAAGTGGGCTGCATTTAGCTTGTGGTGTTGACCAGTCAACCAGAGGTGACTCGGAGAGAGAAAGGAGCTCCCTCCATGTTAATGGAGGAGAGAGAATATGGGGAAGAGGAAGGGGAGAGTGGAAAACCGGCCAAGGGAGGCTAACAGCCACCTTTAATGGCTTCAATCAACTCCTCTAGGGAAGAGGAGTTGATTCCAACCATTTCCCGACCACCAAGGGGAGGATTCAGCCCCCCTCCACTCTACCCGAGCCACACCATTAATGGTGTTGATGGCCATTGAAGAACCAGCCACCCCCCCTTCCCCAATTGCCATTTAAACACCATCAGTGGGCAAAGGGGAACATTTTCGAGCGTTTACCTGGAGGAGACGAGCCATCCCACTGTACTGTTGCAGAAGCCGAACGCTGCCGCCGTCGTCAATGGCATCCCGCCGCTCTTCCCGCATCCAGGCCGCCAGGAAGGTCCTCCCCCTCTCCTTAACTCTCGGGTAGATCATAGGACTTCTTAGGCTTAAGATTCGGGCTCAATTGAGCCCGATCAAATCCAGCGTTTTCCACGTTTTCGGCAAGAAATTTTCTTGCTATAGCCGCCGGAAAACGTCTCTCCGGCGGCAGAGCCGCCGCCTGGCGATAGCCCCCACCTCAACGGAGGTGGTGGTGGCGGTGGCCGGCCGGGGAAGGGGTTGGATGGCCGGCGGCAGCCGCTTGAAGTCGGCCCAGGAAGAACGCATCCTGGTCGTCGGCACAACGAAGAAGATGAACGGATCCCGTTCATTTGCGCCAAGATTCGTGCTCCATCAGAGAATCAACTATAGGAAATTATTTCTGGATTATTTCATTTCGGTCACACATTATACACTAAATGGTTTTAATTTTTAAAAATACTTAGGGTCTTCTGGTCGAAAAACTTTCAACACAAACGTTGTATCCCTCTGAGTCTATTTTATTTTAAAATTTGTTTGAACCCTTTTGGGTGCATGGTCTGACCAGGGAACCCATTTTGGTGGGACATACCCTTAGGGCTAAGCAGTCATTAAACTGAGTTCCCACACTTCATCCCTAGCCCAAATCAGTTGAAATTTTGGCAGGGAGCCTAACCTAGCTACACCTAGGGCCTGCCTAAAGCTCAGAATTTTTGGACACAATTTTTCTAAAGTTTTTGACTTTATTTAATAAAGCTAGTGTAATTAAATTAAGTAGTCAAATGACCTCCAAACCCTCCCAAATTTTGGTGAGTGGTCCCTGGGCTCATGTTATATATCTGTATAAAGTTTCACCTAATTTGGATGTGTTTTGAATAGGTTTTGACCCAACCCTAACTTTACCTTAATAAGGGTATTTTGGACAAAAAGTGCACTTTTGATTTTGAGTGACCAAATCACCTCAACAAATTTGGGCCACTGACTTGTTATGGCACTTAGCACCTCCCCATGGAATGTGGGGTAGTGTGGAATTGATTTGCCCTAAGTTCCTAGGCCAAACCCTAAGTAGGGATCTTTTTGCCTTGTGAAGGGCATGAGTCCTAAACACCTTGGATGAACATCAAAATTTGCAAGGAGGTTCCTAGGATATATAAAACCCTCTGTTAAAAATATTAACTAATTTTGAAAATGGTAGGGCCCCCAAAACCCTAACCCTAGCTTAGGACCTAAAACTTGTAGTGTAGGTTTAGGTTAGCTAAACATCTTGAAACTTAACCAAATTTGGGTAGTGAGGGAATAAGGATATTTTGAGCCTCTGGTGATTTACTTGGGGAGTCTTGATCAATATTTGTAGCACTTCATTTGTAACCAATAGGATTGCCCTAATTAATAATTTGGCTATTGTGGTCTCACTGCCAATTGAAAGGGCATGAAACATTGGCAGAGGTAGTTTTAGACTATACTGATCATGTATGATTTTTGATAGAATTTTTGGACACCTAGTTAGGGCATCTACTTCACAAGTGCATTACTTTGGTTATATACTAAATAATTCTTGCAAGAGCCCAATACTTATTGAAAAATTATGAAACTTGATACACAGTGTTTATAGCTCAATATTATCATGTGAAAATTTTTGTGGAAATAGTTGATAATTAATTAGTATACTTTGTTCATTAACCCATAAACCTGAAATTTCATGAGAAAATCAAGTATAGCCTTATTTTTACATGATAAATTATGAAACTTTTTCTAGGGTATTTGTAGGCCATCATAATCATCCCTGAATTTTCTATGAATTTTTGGAGGTATTATTGCTGTAAAATCTTTTAAAATGACTTTTTATGAGATATCTTTGAAATTAACGTTAAGGGCCTAAACCTTGCTAAAAAATTTGAATACTTAGGCTTTAGAGTTGATTATGCATTTTGTAATTAACATGAATTTATTGGAATATTATCCTGTCTGAAATTGCTACTTCATGTTCAAACTTGGGCTTTTTGGATACTAGAATAAATAAATTAATTATCAGACAAATTAGGAAAATTATGGATTTCTGGATTTATGCTTCAAATGTCATTTTAGCCCTCTAATAATTATCATAGGGGTACTGGATGAGTATTTCATGTACTTCCCTTTTTACGGGTCATGTAGCTTAAGTGGTCTGCATATAGCAAAACTGCAGGAAATCATTGTGGATATGAATTAGAGCACGTGTGATGGGTCTTGATGTTTTGCTGGAAGGATAAGTAGAATGGGTTGCATCTATGGAAGATGAGTGAGTAGAGTGTGGTTTTGTCTCGGGTTTAGAGGCGTTCGGGTCCGACGAAAGATCGTCCTCCCCGAGGTGTGTGGGTCAAATCACCCTAGGATTAGCCTATCGTAACATGAGGAAGGAATGGGTAAGGGAATCAACCAATAACAAAATAAGTACCTTGCGAAAGGGAACGCTGGGCGTAATCCCAACACAGTTCCTAGTGCCCCTTGAGAGCCCTTCACAGGGAATACCGGGGGCAGTCCTGGGTTAACGTAAACTGTTTTAACAAGCTGAAAAGAGTAACTTAGTAATTAGGGTTGCACATTTCACAAACACTGTTGGCACCGGAAGTTAGCTGGGAGCTTCGGCTCGGAGGGTTAAAAGGCGGACTTTGGGTCCGGGGAGCTTCAGCTCGATTGTTTGAGACGGACGTGTGGTCCGGGGAGCTTCGGCTCGGTTCTTGATTACGCTAAATTTGCATGTGCATAAAAGGAAAGGAAATTAAGGTGGTGGGTCTTCGGTATTGGAGGGTCGATGCACCGACGCCAATACGTTGACTCGGCAAGTGTGGTTAGCACTTCGCCAACAGAAGTCCGGTGCGCCAGCTGGCAAGAGTACGCAGGAGTCCGCTTCGTGCACCAAGCGTTGAGGCGTACGATAGGTCTGACCGGTAGTGCTTTACTGGTTTAGAGGTGGGCGAGGCCCAACCCACCGCTTCCGTCTGCCACTACGGAGGTATCCTGGGAGGTTACGGCTCCAGAAAGGGGGAACTAAAGGTCTGTGTGCACAGAGTCGGGTGTGTGCGTTGCACTTGCATGTCCATCATACACACTTGCATGTCATAGCATAATCGATTCATTTAACCCCTGACACCTAAAGTATAAGTGGAATGGGACGCTTATACATTAGGACCTGCAAAACGACCCCTTGGTCTATAAGCTTGTGTGGGCAAGTTTATAAATTAAGGTTAATTTTTGATATATATATTTACTGCTGTTTGATAACCGACACCCCAACGTATAAATTGGTATGTGACTTTTTATACGATGGGAGCCTTGCAGAAGACCCCTTGGCTTATGTGTTCTCACATAAGTGAAGGTTACTTTTCATTTTTCAGCTTATTGTCTATACATGTTATAGAATTGCTAGTATAGGTCCGCTGCCATCTGTTTTTGATATTCTCCACCTTCAAGTCCTCCTTTTTCTTCCTCTCCGCTCGGTGCCTAGGAGCCGTGGGGGAAGGGGCGGGGGATGATAGGACTTAGTCTTTTAGACTAACGGTTTTCGAACCGCGTCATTTAGGGGATCGTGGAGACCAGCATGGAGGAGCAGCCCCAGAGACCGATGCGCTTGGAGGTGGGCCAGTCTAGCTCCGGAGTTCATACAGCCGGGACCGTGAGTCTCGACCTTGAGTAGTTTTTCTGCTTCCGCATGAGTGATTTTTGTAGTGAGGATATGATGTACCGGGCATAAGCCCGTATTTTGCTACTCTGATGTTTTATTCTGTGGACACTCCCTTCGTGGAGTTATATTTATTATGACATGTGATTCTCTGTGGACTGCAATTTGCATTTACATTATAGTGCTACTTTTCTGTGATCGAAATCGGCCGGCAGAATCGGCGCTTTGTGGTGATGACCCTTCAGGACGTGAAGGAGTCACCGCAAAACGGCGGTTCTGGGCCTAAGACCCCGGAGTCGAAAAGTAAAAAAAAGGGGGTATTATAGAAGGAGAGGATGGGAGAGGGGGTTGAGCGAGACCTCACCGGCCGGGAGTTGTTCCCCAGCCCGGCGAGTGCTAGCCCTCCAGGCGAGCAAGTCGCGCGAGTAGAGGTTGCGAGATAACCCCTCAGGGGGTCACCCTTCAGCGAGCTGATCATATCAGCTCCTGTTCCCGAGGGGTTCAAAGAGCCTGACATAGCTTACTATACCGGGAAGGATGACCCCGTCCAGCATCTGCAGTGGTTTGAGGATGCCGTCTCCATTAGGCCGATGATAGATGCCTTCGAGTGTCGCCTCTTTGTGATCACACTGAAGGAGAAGGCAAGGGACTGGTTTCATCAACTCCCTCCGAGGTCGATCTATGAGTTCGAGGACTTAAGCCGGAGCTTTCAGCTTCGCTTCTCCACCTCCAAGAAGAGGAAGAAGAGTCTTTAGTCCATCTTACTGATAAGGCAGGGGGCCGAGGAGTCGCTGGCCCGTTACGTTGACAGGTTCCAAGAGGAGATCCTGGATGTTCAGGAGATGCCAGGGTATGCCCTCCAGATAGCGTTCACGGTGGGGTTGCGCGAGTGGTTCTTCAAGATGAGCCTGACTCGAAAGGCCCCCCTTTCCTTTGAGGACCTAATGGAAAGGGCAGCTGAGGAGATAGCCATGGAGGAGGACAACTCGACATTTGTCAAGAAGTTGACAAGGCTAACAGAGACGGCGTCAAAGGAGCAAGGTGGCTCAAGGAATCAGGAAGGAAGAAGGAGAGAGGAGCAGAGAGCTCAGGGGTTCCAGGGACAGGAGGGTCCAGAACCAGGCTAGAGGCAACAGGGAGGACCTGCCTAGTGTCCTGAAAGAGCTCTCATCCGGGGTGGGGAAAACTTTTACGGGGGCCAAGGGAGGTTCAACTTCCAGAGGCAAGCCCCAAGACAGCTCCTACCCCCACCACAGCAAGCCTTGACAATAGGTGAAGGGGGAAGAGGCAACGGGAGAGACCGTCGAGCCCCCCGAAAGAGGGGAGAAAGAGCATTGTCGTACTATGACTTCCACTAGGTGGAGGGGCACGCCACGACTACCTGTCCTGAGTTCCTGGAAGTGAGGGGGGAGAGAGGCCCTGCCCAGCAGCAGCCGCCGGTGCAGGTTGAGGAGGTTCCACCCAGAATAGGTGGGATGACATATGTGAGGACCGGGTAGATGTCGAACCCTGAGGCGGTATAGCGGTGATCCATGGTGGAGTGGGGATCGAGGCCACGCGGAAGGCGAGCCTCCATGTCATGTACCGACGGAGCATCGCTTCAACATCCCAGACCTCACCCCTGGAGGAGAAGATCACCTTCTCGTCGAAGGACATACCGGATCATGAGGATCCGTTCTGCGATGCGCTGGTCATCCAGACGGCCATCGATGGCTACACCATCTCTCGAATCTTGGTTGACAACGGAAGCTTCATCAATGTCATTTTCAAGAAGGCGTTTGACGAGATGAAGGTAGAGCCAAGGAGGGTATTGGCCTCGGACGGACCCCTGTTCGGATTTTCAGGGGAGAGGAAGGAGGTAGAGGGTGGAGTAGGACTAAAAGTGAAATTGGGAGGGACTTCAAGGAACTACCAGTTCGTCATAGTTGATGCTCCGAGCAGCTACAACACCATCTTCGGAAGGCCCCTCATCAGCGTCTTCCGTTGCGTGCCATATTCTTTCCACTAGTGCCTCAAATTCAGCTCAAGAGGGATCCGGGTCATAGTCAAGGGAGACTCCAGGATGGCAAGACAATGGTATGTCACAGCCGTCAACACCGTCTCTTGGTTGGCCAAGGCAGAGGAGATGGAGAGGATCATGGAGAGCATGCGCAAGATGGAGGTCTCCGAGAGGAAGGATGACGGCCATCATGCCCAGACCCCCTGAAGAAGCCTCGCCCCGGCGGAGTCCTGTATTTTTCTTATGTTGTAGTGAGCCCAGCCCCCGACCAGTTGAGTCGGGGGGGTCATGTAACCCATATTTTTACCCGTTTGAGGATGTTGGATTTGGTAAGATTTGATTGAGATGTCAAGTACCTTTGCTCCGATGACGGTCCCGCTGTCAGGCTATCACTAACTGACAGGGCAGGCATACCTCTCGTGGAAGCCCAAGTACCTTTGCTCTGATGACGGTCCTGCTATCAGGCTCACACTAGCTGGCAGGGCAGGCGTACCACTCGTGGAAGCCCAAGTACCTTTGCTCCGTTGACGGTCCCGGTATCAGGCTCTCACTAGCTGGCAGGGAAGGCGTACCTCTCGTGGAAGCCCAAGTACCTTTGCTCTGATGACGGTCCCACTGTCAGGCTCTCACTAGCTGACAGGGCAGGAGTACCTCCCGTGGAAGCCCAAGTACCTTTGCTCCGATGACGGTCCCGCTGTCAGGCTCTCACTAGCTGACATGGCAGGCGTACCTCTCCTGGAAGACCAAGTACCTTTGTTCCGATGACGGTCCCACTGTCAGGCTCTCACTAGCTGACAGGGCAGACGTACCTCTCGTGGAAGCCTAAGTACCTTTGCTCCGATGACGGTCCCCCTGTCAGGCTCTCACTAGCAGACAGGGCAGGCGTACCTCTCGTGGAAGCCCAAGTTCCTTTGCTCCGATGACGGTCTCGCTGTCAGGCTCTCACTAGCTGACAGGGCAGGCGTACCTCTCGTGGAAGTCCAAGTACCTTTGCTCCGATGACCGTCCCGATGTCAGGCTCTTACTAGCTGACAGGGCAGGCGTACCTCTCGTGGAAGCCCAAGTACCTTTGCTCCGATGACGATCCCGCTGTCAGGCTCTCACTAGCTGATAGGGCAGGCGTACCTCTCGTGGAAGCCCATGTACCTTTGCTCCGATGACGGTCCCGCTGTCAGACTCTCACTAGCTGACAGGGCAGGCGTACCTCTCGTGGAAGCCCAAGCACCTTTGCTCCGATGATGGTCCCGTTGCCAGGCTCTCACTAGCTGGCAGGGCAGACGTACCTCTCATGGAAGCCCAAGTACCTTTGCTCCAATGACGGCCCCGCTGTCAGACTCTCACTAGCTGGCAGGGCAGGCGTACCTCTCGTGAAAGAGCAAGTACCTTTGCTCCGATGACGGTCCCGCTGTCAGGCTCTCACTAGCTGACAAGGCAGGTGTACCTCTCGTGGAAGCCCAAGTACCTTTGCTTCGATGACGGTCCCGCTGTCAGGCTCTCAATAGCTGACAGGGCATGCGTACCTCTCGTGGAGGCCCAAGTACCTTTACTCCGATGACGGTCCCGCTGTCAGGCTCTCACTAGCTGACAGGGCAGAAGTACCTCTCGTGGAGGCCCAAGTACCTTTGCTCCGATGACCGTCCCGCTGTCAGGCTCTCACTAGCTGATAGGGCAGGCGTATCTCTCGTGGAAGCCCAAGTACCGTTGTTCCGATGACGGTCCTGCTGTCAGGCCCTCACTAGCTGACAGAGCAGACGTACCTCTCGTGGAAGCCCAAGTACCCTTGCTCTGATGACGGCCCCGCTGTCAGGCTCTCACTAGCTGGCAGGACAGGCGTACCTCTCGTGGAAGCCCAAGTACCTTTGCTCCGATGACGGTCCCGCTGTCAGGCTCTCACTAGCTGGCAGGGAAGGCGTACCTCTCGTGGAAGCCCAAGTACCTTTACTCTGATGACGGTCCCGCTATCAGGCTCTCACTAGCTGGCAGGGCATGCGTACCTCTCGTGGAAGCCCAAGTACCTTTGCTCCGATGACGGTCCCGCTGTCAGGCTCTCACTAGCTGGCAGGGCAGGTGTACCTCTCTTGGAAGCCCAAGTACCTTTGTTCCGATGACGGTCCCGCTCTCAGGCTCTCACTAGCTGACAGGGCAGGCATACCTCTCGTGGATGCCCAGTTCTTTTTACCAGGAGGGGGTCTCGCCACCTAGGCTCCCATCAGCTGGGATGACAGGTCGACCCCTCTAAGAGGTTAAGTGTTTTTTACCCTGAGGGGGTCTCGCCAACAAGGCTCCCATCAGCTGGCATGACAGGTCGACCCCTCCCGGGAGGTTAAGTGTTTTTTACCCGGAAGGGGTCTCGCCACCCAGGCTCCCATCAGCTGGCATGACAGGTTGACTCCCCGGAGAGGCTAAGTATCTTTTCGACAGCGCAAGAAAATTACACTCAGCGAATACGTTGGGTTGGATGTTTCTTTCCGAGCTTGTGCCAACCTCGAAAAGAACGAGGATTGTGTACAACCCCGTATTCGTGAAGAGTGGGCCCCAAACAAGCCGCAAGACTTGGTGCACGTTTTTAAGCCTTTTGGGAGTTTTGCACTCCTGGAGGCCAAATTTATGTAGACCTGCGTAACATACTAGTAGGGGGAGGAAATATTTGTCTCCTCCCAGCCACTTTAAAGAGTCGCCCAGGCCCCAGCCCGCAGACCGCCCCAACCCGCAAGTAGGCCACAGCAGGTCGCCATCTTGCCAAACCGCCGTCTCGCCTGGGCTCAGCTTGCCAGACCGCCACCTCGCCCAGGCCGCCGCCTCGCCAGGTCGTCGTCTCGCCAGGCCGCCATCTCGCCAGGGCTCCGCTCGCCAGACCGTCGCCTCGCCTAGTCCGTCGTCTCGCCAGGCCGCCGCCTCGCCCAGACCACCGTCGTGCCCAGGCCGCCGTCTCGCCAGGCCGCATCTCTCCTTGCCACGTCTCGCCAGGCCGCCGCCTTGCCCAGACCGCCGACTCGCCCAGGCCGCCGTCTCGCCAGGCCGCAGCTCGCCTTGCCCCGCCTCGCCGAGGCCACCGTCTCGCCAGGCCGCAGTCTCGCCCAGACCGCCGCCTCGCCCGGCCGCCGTCTCGCCAGGCCGCAGCTCGCCAAGCAGGCCGAGCAGGCCGCCAGGTCGCCACTTACAGGCCGTCTGTCCGCCCAGGCGACCCCCCCGCTTCCCGCCTAACCACCAGTCCGCCCGGCTTGAGGGACTACCCCTGGTGGACTGCAATTAGCCGCTTAGAACAACGAGATTTGGCTGTTGGCAGACCATTCCGGGGGCATTTTGGTAATTTTCAGAGTAGTGGAGGTTGGTTATTTGCAGACCATCCCCAGAAAACTATAAATAACCCCTTAGGGGTGCCTTGGGGAGCATCATTCTTCACTCTCTCTTCATCCTTCAAGGTACCCTAGCTCAGCATTGGCTAGGGAGGGGGAGATCTTCAAGGTCTTTCGGGTGTGGGGTGGGACCTCCACGCTAGAGCCGATGGTCTGTTCCTAGTTTCCCAAGTCTTTGGTCCATGACGTTCCCCCGAGTGTAGTAGGTGCGAGGTCACCCCTCTTTTGGGACCCCGAACTTCACGAGAGACCAAATTTTTGGTTTCAACAATATAACATCAGTCTTTTTTTGGGGAATTGTTATGAGCTTCGTAGTCTTGGCTAGATGCACCATATTTTTTCCTAATTTTTCGTGTCTTTTTAAAATATCCCTTTTACAAGCATTTTTAGGAAAAGTTTTCAACACAAAAGTTGTATATCTCGACGAGATCTACAACTTTAGTGTTGGACACTTTTTCTAAAACTACATATACAAGGCGTACTTTAAAAATACGCTTATGTTTCGTGGATTTTAGAATTACATCTTGTACATACATTTTTAAGAAAAATGTTCATTTACTAAAAATATATATATAAGAAATATTTTCAAAAAAATACCCAAAATTAAAGAAAAGTACGGTACACCTAATCAAAAGGGCAATGTTTTTAAAAACTCTTTTAAAACTTTTTTTTTCCTACGCCTGCCCGAATCGGCCGAATTGATGCTGACGGGCTCTCTATATTTAAGGGGAGTGAGTGACAAACCCTGGACATAAACCCTAAACATCCGATTCGCATTACGGCGCCGTCGGGGAACGCGAGGAAGGAGAGGCACCCTGTGCAGGAGCTTAGAAGCGCATCGCAAGGAGCTTCGGCGTGCCGGATATGCTTTTGATATTATTGGATGGAGCAGATCCGAGTTCCTTTCGGACGGCTGTCCAGGTACGTCGTTGATCGCTGTTGTTTGGTGCCTTCCGTTGTTTACCTGTAAGTTTTCATGACCAGTTTTAAAAATGGGGAGCTCGTGTGCACAAAGGGCTGACATTTTTATAGATAGGGTTGAGATCGTCCCTTTTGCTTGTTGTTGTTGCCGTCGTGTCCACTTTGAAAATCTGTCCAGATATGTCATTGTTTGCTGTAGCTTGGTGTCTCGCATCGTTTTCCTGTAAATATTCATGAAAAGTTTTAGAAACAGGGGGCTCTGTCCACAAAGGGATGTCATTTTGATGGGTAGAATCGAGATCCTTCCCGTGGGGTGTTGTTGCCGTCGTATCTTGTGTTGTAGTCCGGCTATTTTCCTTTTTGTTAATTTATGTCTGTTCCTGAGAAGAGAGGTTGTTAGTAGAAGATGAAACGGAAAGATGAGGGATGTCAGTGGTGGGAGACGAGGGTACTTCCTGTCCGGAACAGCTGGAGCTTTTAGGCCTTGCACTGTTTCATCGGGAAATGATGATTCCTTTGTAAAAAAAAAGGTAAAAAAGGATCCAGTTCATCCCAGTTTCCCTAGGTAGCTTCTTCGGGTAGAGATCTCTCCCAACAGATTAACCCTTTGTTTATGGATTGGCCAATGTGTTCAATTATGCGTGTGTTTAACAATTCCAGTGCAGATGGTTGTAGAGTGTGTGGTGAACGGGGCTCAGGTAGATCGTGGATAATAGTATGTGTTAGAAAAGTATGGTTTAAGTTATGATGCATGGAAAACAAGATGAATCTTACTATGAGTAGGTAATTCCAGTTTATATGCTACAAATCCTATTTTTGATAAAATTTTATATGGGTCATAAAAACGAAGGTTAAAATGTTTGCATTTCATATTGTGCATGAAAATCTGTTTATATGGATGCAATTTCAGAAGTACCAAATCACTTGGTGGGAAGTCGATTTCTTTTCTATGTTTATCTGTCATGACTTTCATTTTTGTTTGTGTTTTTGTAAATGATGTTGTAGGCGTAGGAGTAGAATAAATTTGGATGGCACAGCTGGCTCTTGAAATTCATTGGCCTGCCCCCTTGCAAAATAAGTAACAAAATAGGGTGAAGGTTGGCCGAACATTGTCTCATATGTCGACATTCTGACCGACGAATGATAAGCAATGTTATAATGGTATTGGGCTCAACTAAGAAGATTGGCCCACTGCTTAGGATGTTAAAAAGAAAATATCTGTAAATATTTATAAATGCATCAGTTAACACGTTTGATCATCTTTCTGTGGATGGTAAGCCGAACTGAAGCGAACTGTTGTTCTATTTGATTTAAAAAAGCTAACCAAAAATGACTCAAAAAAATTGAATCCCTATCCGAGACAATTGACTCGGTTAGACCATGTAATTTTCCACTGTAGTCCCAAAAACCTGGGCTACTCAAGGACTTCTATAATGAGCAGGAAGTGGTGTAAAATGCGCTCCCTTTGAGAGGCGATCTACCATAACTAAGATAGTGGTATATGATTTAGAAATCGGTAAATGTGTAGTAAAATCGATTGAGATGTCCACCCAAATTTTTTTTGGGATATTTAGAGGTTGAAGTGTGTCTTATGGCAACGAATTTTTGTCTTTTGTCTTTTGGCAAAGGCCGGACCAACAAATGTATTGGTGCACAACTTGCTGGATATCGGGTTAATAAAAATATTGTTGTATTCGTTTGGTTGTAATGTTTATACCCGAGTGTACACTAATACGTGTGTTGTGTGCTTCGCTAATTAGGATCGAGCAAATGGCTTAATTATTAAAGGCGCAAGGCGCACCAAGACGCAAAGGACTCTTGGGGCTTCGACGCAGACGCGCGCTTGACGAATGCAAGGCGCAACCACATCCATTTTAAATAATCAACATCAAATATCATTTCAACTTCTCGATCAAATTCATCATCTAGTCTACTAATTAATCATTCATTACTATCATTTATATCTCTTAAAAAATAGAATCAATGTGCTCACTTGCATCATATATAAGTCTCAACGCACAACTATCTTTCACATACACTAAATCAATAAAATATTATTGAGTTCTTACTTTATTTTTTGCTTAATTTTTTGAGAAAAAAATTACTACAAAAATCTCACTCGGGCACGACTTTTATATTTTAAAGGCGCAAATAATGCACACGGAGGCACAAACCACTGAGCCTGATTGGACTGGAGCCTTATGCGCACCATTAATAAATTAGGCGAATGGGTGAGTTCGTTATATAAAGTTTTTTTTTAAAGAATAAGCGTGTGCCTCAGAGTGACTAAACCGAAGTGTTGTTCCTTTTGATTTAAAAATAGCTAACAAAAAAAGAGTCAAAAAAATTGAATCCCTATTCGAGACAATTGACTCGGGTAGGTCATGTAATTTTCCACAGTAGTCCCAAAAAACTTGGGAAACTGGGGCTGTTACATGCAATTGTTTAATTTGTGTAAATGTTTGTTGGGATTCCGTCATCCAACTAACTTTATCTTTGGCAAGAATATCTCTCAATGGTGAGATAATCGTGGCGTATTGCCAAATAAATCGGCCATAGTATCCAGCCAATCCTAAAAATGCTCGAAGTTGTTTTATTGTGAGTGGTTTCGGCCATAGTCGGATAGCTTCTATTTTATTGGCATTATACTGAACACTAGTGAAAGAAATTAGGTGGCCCGAGAATTCAATTGAGGTAACAAATAGGGTGCATTTAGATTACTTAAAGAAAAAAAATTTCTTGTAAGGTTTGGAAAACTTGGCGTAAATGTAAAAGATGACTGGCCTCGTTAAAGCTATAGATTAAAATATCATAAAAAATTACCACAAATCATCGAAGAAGGGTTTGAAACAAAGAATTCATTAAGACTTGAAAGGTGGCTATCGCATTTGTTAGGCCAAAAGACATAACAAAAAATTTGTATAGGCCTTGGTGAGTATGAAAAATAGTTGTGTATATCAGATGGGCTCATACATACCTGATGATACCCAGACTGTAGTTCTAATTTAGAAAATATGGTTACGCCATGTAGTTCGTACAACAGTTCGTTGTTGGTGGGCATATTAAAGCTAACTTTAATTGTCAATGATTTTAAGGCTGGTAGTCTACTCAAAAGTGCCATGAGCTATTTTTTTAAATGAGGCGGACCAGAGAACTAAACGAAGAGTTACTCGGACGTTATTGAGCATTTCCTTAATTAAGCATTCAATTACATTTTTTTGGCAAAAAGTATAATGATAAGGTTTGACCTTTGCTACTTGTGTTTCATTGGTCAATGAAATTTTATGATCTATGGCTCTAAAAGGAGGCAAACCGGATGGGGGTTTAAAATATTCGTTATATTTAGATAATAAAGATTGTATAGGAAGAGTGACTGAGTCGGCTTGTTGATTTTTAGCATAAGCGTCATCTATTTGGTGGTTTGTTTTGTAGGCATAGGAGCATAGAATCGATAGAATCTTGGGCAATCAACTTATGGAGTTGGGCTGGAGTTATAATATCTAAAAATAAAGGTTGCATGACATTAATTTTACACAATTTATTATTGTATGTAAAAGACATTTCACGAGTGTCATAATTCGTTGTAATGGGTCTTAGTGTTGTAAACCATTGAAATCCTAGAAGGACATCATCACCATGAAGGTGAGTAATAAACAAGTTGAGTATAAATGTTATTGCATGAATTAATAAATTTACCTTCGAACAGTTTTCTTTACAAGACATAGTATTCCCATTTCCAACATGCACTTTAAAAAGAGGAATAAAGGTAATTGTTAATTTCAAAAAAGTGCAACACGTTTGGTTATGAAGTTGTGGGTAGATCCGTTGTTAAGAAAGATGTGAACGGCAGAATGACCAATCTTTCCTTGAACTCGTAGTGAATTAGTTGGAATTCCCCCTATTAATTTATTAATACTAATTTTTGATTTAATTATTGGTTCAAGAGGGGGATCACGTGGGTCGTCGGTTGCCGGATAATCTTGATCGTCATCCGGCTCCCCTTCGAAATAGTAAAGTGCAGATTTTTTTTACATTTGTTCCTGGAAAATAGCATTCCTCGCAATTTAAGCATTGACCTTTTTCACGCCTAGCCTAGAATTCCGCCGGCGGTAAGTGTTTAACGACCATTATATCCACTTATTATAAGTAGCTGAATTAGACTAGGCGGTGGATAGGATTTGTTTGGGTGACCATTTTTTATAGGGTTTGGGATCCTCCAAAAATTGGTCCTCGAATAAACGTGTCATTTTAAAAGTGTGATAAATGTTACTCTTTTATTGTACAATTACATCCCTACGTATATGTGGTTTTGGAACTGACAAAAAATGCGGTGTAGGGTGTCCTGTCAAAAACCATGATTTTGGCACAATAATTCCTCAAAAGCTTCTTGATAAGCCACAACAAAAGTAGTTTGGGTAAGTTTCATAAATTTACCTAAAGGATCTTCGTAATCTAATGGATTGAAGCGGTCTTGAATAGCTTGTTTTAAAGTATGTCAGTCCACACACATACCTTCCTATAAGATGCCTTAAAACCATTGCCATGTTGGCCTGTCCAGATATAAAGATGCAAAGAAATCATAATATAGAGGGTTGATAGTATTATACCCGAAATATAATTCCGTTGTGCAGATCTAGTCAGTGGGATCTCCGGTGGCGTAGCGAAGACACACAATCTTGGTCGTTGAATGAGTGAAACCATCTGTTTTGTGACTAGAAGATGGAAAATCTAGTTGAGGGAATCTGGAGGTGGAATGAGTAGTGTAGTTAGAGTATGAGGGGAAATGTAGTGTAGGTAGGTTGGGATGTGAAGAATCGTGCCATCCTTGTTCAATTATCGGAGCACGAGGTTGATGAGAACTCTGAATTCTCCGATGGCGAAGCGAGGACACGTAATCTTGGCCGTTGAATGAGTGGAACCATCTGTTTTGTGACTAGAAGATGGATAATTTGGTTGAGGGAATCTGGAGGTGGAAGGAGTAGTGTAGGTAGAGTATGAGGGGAAATGTAGTGTAGGTAGGTTGGGATGTGAAGAATCGCGCCCTCCTGGTTCAATTATTGGTACACGAGGTCGATGAGAACTCACAAAATTTGGTACCAATGATGGTTGTGAGCCGCCCGCATCGGTAGGGAATTGCCTGGGAGGCTTTGAAAGCGGCAGGTTTGGCATGGGAGCAAAGGTCTGCATAAATGATTGTAATTCCTCACATAACACTTGAAATTCTTTATAAAATGAATTGTGGGCTTCTTGTGCAAGTTCTTGTTGATGTTGAAAGCGATCTTACTGTAGTTGCAATCAATCTTGTTGTTATTGGATTTGAGAAGAAATAGGTTGATCTGTTGAAAATCATGAGCAAATCTCGAGTGGATTGTAAAGATTCATTGAGATCAGACTGTTGCTCCTTGTAGGCAGCGCGACGAATGTCCATATTCTGCCGAGTGATGGCTGGAGAGGAAGGCGAAGCAGAAGGCGACAATGGCTCTTCCATTGAGGGTGAACTCGACGAGAGCACCATTTGTTATGGGATCTGTAGCATTAAGGCAAGAACAACCCTATTGGGTGGAAGGTGAGAGAGAGAGAAATGTAAAAGAGAGAGAATAGCTATCTTTATCAATGAATTACTTGCTGGCTATGTACATGCAAAAGTTTATTTATATAGATAAAATACAAATATAACTGTTGGAGGAAGCGGCTCGCACAAGTCGCCAACTCAGCTTTTAATAATTCTCATGTAGCGGAATTCTGTTTACTTCTGCTACAAATTTTCACGCAGAACCAGCATGCTTCGTGCCTCTATGTTTTCATTTTGCAGATATCCGAGCATTTGTATATTTGGTGGCTTGTTTTATGAAATATTTTTTGGCCGATTATCTCTTTGTGCAATTTTTTTGGTAATTGTTAAACGCAATTCAAATTTGGATATACACAAATCATTGTTAATGTCAAACCATATATTTTGAAAAATACTCTGTGCAAATCAAATTGTTAAACACAAACTAAAATTGTTAACAACAAAACAATACTACAAATTACATAATCAAATGTTTTAGACAAAAAACCATTTCATGAGAAGTTCAGGGCAACAGTTCAACAAAATAACATGTTTATAATATAGAAATATCAAATGTATGACATTTAATATATAGTAACTGTCACATCCAATTCAATGAAAACCTGTAAAAATTTTAAAACTTTTATTACCAAACAACATCTACAAAATTCATAAACCTGATTAATTTAAATTTCAGAGGTCAACCACGAAACATGCCTGTATACAATGAAAATTTTTAGAAGTTTCTGAGTTTGATTCCAGTATCTGAAATTAGGAACAAAAAATTGAAATTTGAAAATGAAAAAATTGACAGCAGTTTTTGTAAGACTGAAAGAATCTTTAGATGTTTCCGAGCTTGATTCCAGTATCTGAAATTAGCTTCTCAATATGCTGAAGATGAAAGAAGAAAATCTGTATTAAAGAATACAGATGCAGTAGCAAAACGAAAATGAAGAGAAGCGCCGGCGCACCTTCAAAATCAACGAAAAAAACCGTTGCCCGCGACGGGTGAGGCAACAAAAACAAAGAACCAACGTGTGCACCTTCAAAATCGTTTGGTTGTTGTACGTCGAACCGCTCATCAGAAGCCTCGCAACCTACCGGCGACGGGAAAAGCAGTGACAGAGAGGCCGGGAAATGCGTCGGGAGTTGTGTCGGGAGAGGCAACGGATGGTGCGACGGAAGAGGTAACAACAGAGAGGTCGGGAGATGCAGCGGGAGCGGCGGTGAATTTGGTTTGCGTAGAAAAAACCCGGAAAAAAAGGACCTGGTTTTAAAATTTTGGTTTGCGTATATCCAAATTGGGTTTGCCTTTAACAATGCCTTTTTTTTACTTCCAACCTGATCTGTTGTCTTATGAACCCTTTGTTTTGTTTTGTTCCATTACAATATATGCAGCCCAACGGGAGAAGATCCTTAAATCAGGCCCAATACTCATGTTTTCTCCACTGAATCTTTAGTTGACACTTGTTTTCTTTGTATTGCTGAATTTGTAAATTCATACAATTGCGAGGTGGAGTTGGTTCTTTGTTGAGGAAATGTGAAGGTTGTAAATTCATTAGTCATGTCCTTTCACAAATTGGTGTCAGCTTTTTCAACTAAAATGAAAATAATTTTGAGTTCTCGATTGCTACTATTATTTAATTATTGTTGTTCATGAATTATGCCTTGTTTTGTGGAGCATTTTTGTCTGATTTTCTCTTTGTGTGCTTTTTTTTACTTTCAACTTTATCTGCTATCTTATGATCCCTGTGTTTTGTTTTGATCCATTAGAATAAATGTATCCCAGTGGGAGAAGATCCTGAAATCAGGCCCAATACTCATGTTCTCTCCACTGAATCTTTAGTTGACACTTGTTTTCTTTGTATTGTTGAATTTGTAAATTCATACAATTGCAAGGTGGAGTTGGTTCTTTGTAGAGGAAATGTGAAGGTTGTAAATTCATTAGTCATGTCCTTCCACTAATTGGTGTCAACTTTTTCAAGTAAAAAGAAAATAATTTTGTGTTCTCAATTGCTACTATTATTTAATTATTGTTGTTCATGAATTTTGCTTGTAGTAGATGAATGGCATAATTTAAGTAGGGAGGTATGAAAATGTACTCAAAGACTTCAGTTGTTTAAGCGGGCGCATACAGGCAGGATGAAACGTGGCCGTCGTTCGGAGCTGGAGGGGGGCAGTGATTCAAAATGGAGCGTTTAACTCCATTTCTCTGGGTGGGCGGGAGCAGACACGGCAAATGCCGCCGCCGGCCATTTGTTTTGCCGCTGTGCGTTTGCATCTGCTCCCGCCACCGGCGTGAAAACGCCGCGCGCCAAATGAAGCCTTAATGATTTTTACAGGCCGTTGGCTCTTGGAGAGATGAATAATCCAAATTTTCAATGGGGTAAGTTAAGAGGCTGAATTTCCCCATTCAGAAACTGATGAACGTTGATATTGGATAATTATTTTATAACTCAAAATCATTCATTTTGAATAATTATATTAATTATCATGTAATATTGATGATTTAAATTTTTAAAAATTTCTAAAGTTTAATATATATATATATATATTTTAGCCCGTGTGCACCTCCCGCACTTGCTTTGATAGACTGATTTATTGAAGGTCTTATTTGCTGATCGAACCAATAAACCAAAACCAAAATGCAACTTGCGCTAAGACATCATCGAACTTGACCCCATCAAAATAAAGACTGGAAATAAGATACATCAAGAAACAAACTAGCAAAAAAACAAATGCACCAAAATAAATAAGGCTTACAGTGATGCTCTATAGGGCGCGTCAGAAAATTTAATATGCCTGATTCCATATTTTATCAGTTGCTCGAATATCCTACAGTAACATAGATTGAATCCACTGCATGACTTTTAATGCATTGATAACTTATATTGTAATTTAAGCAATACACGATCCCTTGTGGCTTACACCATTTATTCCCGTTTTATGTTAGCTACTGCTTTTATTTTGTTTTGAACTCATGGTACGTTTATGTGCAGCTTAACTAAAAATTGATTATAAGTTTGTACAGATTATCAATATCTTGCAACCTCATGCAAAACAAGGAATATAACTTGATATCTACTAGCTAAGCATTGTAACCCGAAGAGAGATGCCTACCTACTAGTTGTATGGTGTTTATAGTGATATTTGACGCAACCAGGGTGCTTAAACTAGGATTTAAGGTTTTGATGTTGGAAAATTTTATATACCATTTTATGTGAGTAAATTTGAAATACTACTATACCTTCTTTTCCACCTCAAAATTTACTTCATTTTCTCTATTTATTATCACATTATTGCAGTTTTTGCGGGTTTCACATATCATAGAAGTCAAACATCATAATGATGAAGACAACAATCTTCCAAACTTTAGAGCATTTTCATATGATGCGTTAAATGTTGGCTTGGGTGGTATCGGAAAAATGAAGGTACTAATTTTTATTTTATTTTATTAATTTAATAACTTAATTTATTAAGATATTAACATGCTGCATAGTAAAAAAATCAGTCCTATTTTGTACCTTGTTATGATTTAACAAATACAATGTATGGATAAATTAATTCTATCACAAATGAATATCTTGATTAATTATTGTTATTTACAACAAGGGTAATATATCTTCATGAATAATTGTAACAATTAATATTTTTAATTGATGGCCGCATTAAGTAATACTTTGCTCGGCTTACCCGTGTAGTCCTCTGTTTTGGATATATTGTATTATTATTGTTTAATTAAGCAAATGTATGGCAATACAATTCACAATTAATATTATCTCACATGATGCTTGCCTTACATTATATTTTGATCATTAGTTTCACCCATGCTGCCTTTTGCTTTAGTTGGGTTGTCATAATTTATATATTAGTCATTCATCATGACTAGTTTCAGATCTACATGGCTTATTTTGCCAAGTATTATTGTAAAAGGTTTCAATTTAGTCTACAATATTGTAGAGAGGCTTGTACTTGTTCTCCTTGTGTCTCATCTTTTAGGGGATCACGATGCATGAATAAATCTTTAGAAGAATATGGGAGGTGTAGGTTTTTAAAAAGTATGGTGAAGTCTAAAAATGTGATATACATGCACCATCTACTTTGTAAGTTTACTTTATGCTTGCCTTTTATTTCATGTATGCACACACATTTGCACACACATTTGCACGTTTCTTTTCCTGCATTCTTTTTATGTTTGAGGAATTGTAGTGCTGTATTCAAATCGATTTGCTAGGCTTGCGTTAAATTAACGTAGAAGATCTTGCGAAGATGGTAGTCCGTCACCACCTTGATCGTGTGCGCTTGAAAGTACTGCCTGAGCTTCCTAGTTGAGATTACCAAGGCAAAGGCTAGCTTCTCTAGGATCGGGTAGTGAAGCTCCGCTTTTTTCAAGATCCTGCTGACATAATAAATGGGTAGTTGCTTCTTGCCCTCTTCCTGAACTAAGACCGAACTCACGGCCTCGGCCCCCACTCCCATATACAACGTCAGGTACTCCCCCTCTTTCGGTCCCTGAAGGAGTGGGGCTTGGGAGAGTTGACTCTTCAATGCTTGAAAGGATTCCTCGCACTCCTTCGTCCATTCAAATTTCTGATTCCCACGCAACACCTTGAAGAAGGGTGAGCACTTCTCCCCTTCCTTGGAGAGAAACCTACTCAGCCTGACGAGCTTCCCCATCAAGCGATGAACCTCTTTGGTATTGAGTGATGACTCCAATTCCATTATGACCTTTACCTTGTCGGGGTTGGGTTCTACTCCTGCCAGGGTGAGGAGATGGCCCAAAAACTTTCCTCTGCTCGCTCCAAAGATGCACTTCAAGGGGTTTAGCCGCATCTTGAATTTTCGCAAGGTGGCGAACGTTTCTTCTAAGTCGAGCAAGTGAGAATCCACATCCCTGTTTTTTACCATAAGATCATTCACATACACCTCCAAGTTCCTCCCTCTCGGACCTTTGAAGACTCTATCCATCATATGGTGGTATGTGCCCCTGTATTTTTCAGCCCGAAGGACATCATCTTGTAGCTGAAACACCCTTCCCTTATAATGAAGGAGACATCCTTGATGTCGGGTGGATGCATCCTGATCTGATGATAACCTGAAAAAGCATCTAATAAACTCATTATAGAAAAACTGACAGCTGAGTCAACCAACGCGTTAATTCGAGGCAGGGGATAACAATTCTTGGGACATCATTTATTTAAAAGTGAGAAGTCTACACATCCTCCACCGCCCGTCTCCCTTCCTAACCACTATCACATTAGAGACCCAGCCTGGATACTGGATCTCTGATACAAAACCTGCTTTGAGGATCTTCTCTACCTCCTCCCGGATGGGCTCCTCCAGCTTCGTGGCGACGATCCTCCTCTTTTGGCGGATGGGGCCCGTCTTAGGGTCAAGGTTCAGGCGATGACATGCCACATCTGCGTCGATGCCTATCATGTCTTCTGCACTCCTAGAGAAGACGTCAATATTCCTCTGGATGCACTCCCGCATCCTCTCCTGGTCCCCGGGGCTCAGGCCGCCGCTGATCCGCACCCTTTCCACCTTACCCTCCTTACTGAAGACCTCCATCTCCATAACTTCCTTTGCGGGCTCCAACCCGGATTGATCCCACTCGCTTCTCGGCTCCTCCCCCTGCTCAAGTACCTTTTCCACCTCTACTTCTTCAACTTCTATCGCCTCCACCCTACTCTCCTACAGCTCCACCTCCCCAAACTCCGGGGCACGCACCATTCCTTCCTCCTCCCTCTGCTCCTCTGCCTCCACTTCCGCAATCTCCGATTTCTCCGCAACTCCTCCCCCAGTCACTTCCATCTCGCCACCTACCTCCTTCCGGGCCGCCAACCCTCTCTCCAACTCCCCCGCTTCCGTCATCCAGGATATGGTGTTGACGACAGTTACGTAGCATTGCATCGCCACCTTCGGGTCTCCTCGGATCCGGAATTGGACCCCCCCCCACCCCCCACCCCCACCCCGCTGTTGAATTTGAGGCACTGATGAAATGAGAGGACGCAGCTGAAGACGCTGATGATTGGGCGCCCAAAGATGCCGTTGTAGCTGCTCGGGGTGTCAACAATGACAAACCGACAATTCCTCGACACCCCCCAACATCACGTGGAGTCCAACTCCCCCCTCAACTTCCTTCCTCTCTCCAGAAAAACCGAACAGCGGACCATCCGAGGCCAACACCCTCCTAGCCTCCACCTTCATCTCATCGAAGGACTTCTTGAAGATCACATTCACCTAGCTCCCGATATCAACCAGTATCCGAGAGACCGTGAAGTTCTCGACGACCGTCTAGATCATCAAGGCATCGTAGAACGGATCTTCGTAGTCCTGCATGTCCTTTGATGAGAAGGTGATCTTTTCTTCTGGGAGGGGGGTTAGGAGTTTGAGGCGATGCTCCTCTGGAACATTGTCTGGAAGCTCCCCTTGCGGGTGGCTTCAATCCCTACTCCCTCGTGGATCACTCTGATCCCCCCACGAGCCCCCACATCAGCCATGTCCTTGCACCTGTCCTCCTCTCCTCCTGGCAGAACCTCCTATATCCTCACTGGTGGCTGTTGATGGACCTGCCTTCTGGCCTCTCTTACCTCCAAGAACTCTGAGCAGGTGGTCGTTGCGTGACCCTCCTCCTGATGAAAGTCACAAAAGGGCAACCACACCCTACCCCCTTCTCTCCTTCCTCCTCTTCTAACTCCCCTTCCCCGAGCGATCGTCGTCGCTTCCTGCTGCTGCGAGAGGGGGGCCCTCTGTCCCTGCCTCCACGCCGGTGGGTTGAACCGCCCCTGACCCCCACGAAAATTTTACCCACCCTGGAATCATCTCTCATGCCCTTGGATAGGTCCTTCCCGGGGCCTCCAGCCCACGGTTATTCAGCTCGCGATGCCCCCAACCTTGATGTTGCCCCAGGATCCCTCGGCCTTGGGGCTCTTCTCTTCTCCTCTCTTCTCACTGTCTTCCTGCCCCTGGCTCCTTCACCTCTTACTCAGTCAACTTGACTAGCTTCTTGGCGAACGCTGGGTTGGCCATCTCACTTTCTATCTCCTTCGCCGCCCTCTTCATCAACTCCTGGAAGGAAAGGGGAGGCACCCTTTTCAGCTCCATGCTGAAGGATCTCTGCCTCAAGCTAACGGTAAAGGCGAGCATCAGGGTATACCCCGGGACCTCTTGAATCAGAAGGATCTCTTCTTGGAACCGGTCGACGTAGCTCCCCAACGTCTCCTCCGGCTTCTGCTTGATAGCTTTGAGTGAATGATTTTCACTTAAGGCTTGTGAAATTAAGACAGTTTTCTGTCTTTCCACCACTTAGGTAAGAATTTACCTGACTTAGCCACTTAGGCTACCTGTCCCATCATAGCTTACTAGGACAATCTGCAATCATTAACCTTGAACACAAAAATGGCGACGAGCGGTCGAAAGTAGGCATGCAAGCAACAACGGAGAGGGCGACGTTTGATCGGCTGAGGAATGCATGCGACGAGGGTAGTGGTCGAACTAAGGAGGGGCGCGCTAACATGGTGCAACAAAAAATGGCGCGGATCGGCATACGATCTGGCAAGTCATACTGAATTGGTAGAACCAAAGGTATTAGGGCAAGGGGTGCTACAGTAAGCCGTATCCCCTCTCTGTTTTCCTTTAGTCTTCCAAATACAGACATAAGATAAAAGTTAAGACCCTTTCCCTATGTATAGGAGGTCTGATACAAATGTTGAACCATCCACAAATAGAGAGAGCACACATACTAAAGTATGATAAACAAAATATGATAAATGCAATAAAAAGATAATTCCGCCCGACCTCATGCAACATCCGAGCCACATGCACGACACATGTACACGCGCGATTAATGGCGCCCGCCAATGGAATCACTCATGCTCATATTAAAATGGAGGTGACAACACTGAGCCAGAACAATGAACAAAAAACTGTCGGTTTTCATATGGGAAAATGGGGAGTACCTCTGCAGTTTTGGTAGGGCGAGGCGACATCTTTCATGACCCCAAAAAATAAGGAAAGGATTCAGAGATAACACCTAAAAATGAGAAATGAATTAAGAGAGAGAGAGAGAGGGAGGAGGGGACAAAATGTTTAACTTGTTGCACATTTTCTCGTGTTTAACTTGTTATGCATTATGAAATATAATATTACTACTTTTGTCATTATCATTGCTTATTTCTGATATATACTTATAGTTAAGTTATTTACTTGAGAAATTGGTGCTTATCTTGATTCCATCATGTACAATAAAAACTAGCGAAGATGTGTAAGAAGTTGATCCGGGTAGTCTTAGCAAACTCAAACACTCAATCATGCGACATTGAAGTCACTGAATGTATTAGTTTATTGTAGTTTAAGGAAGCAATTAAGAAAGCATACACTCCCGCTTCAGATACCATTCAAAGTGTTGCTTTGATGCTTAGAACGTCTACCCAATGAATTTTTAAATTATACGGTTAATCAGAATAGTTTCGAAAGTCCTTTCTCTATTGAGGTAATTAGGTTTAACATCACTCCCAATGCAACAGGTAATTTTTTGTCATTTATTATTATTTTTTATTTGAAAAATATTGGCCTAGAATTTTATTCATTTCAGTTTTTCTAATTTGCATTTTGTTTGAGTTTCATGAAAGATGCTAAAGTATGACTACAATCTAATGAATCTGTTTGTTTTTCCAGCTTTTGAAATCACAAAAGATATAAAACACATGGATAAAGAGCACTATGTCTTATCCTGCGCTCTCATTGAACAAGATGTCTCAATTTTTTGAAATTTCTGCTAAATATCTGGAGATTGCTACATTGCCATATTGTGAAAGCAACCTTGTGCTCTTTTGTCGCCAAAATTTTCAAGAGCAATTTAAATTCATTTTCAATGAAGTTATCGAGAAATCAAGGGTGGGTTGAATTCTTGGCCCTCCCGACTTCGAAAAATCTTCTGCTGCATTTGTATTTGTTACAACGCTAGATAAAGATGAATGGACCGTGACTTGGTTAGATTGCAGTGATAATGAATTGCTACTTCGTTGTATCCAATTAACTGGCGTTTGTATATGGACTTGTGAGGTGAATAACAGTGATGTAAGCATACATATCATCTATACAAATTCGTCCCAACTAAAAACACTCTTTATCCTTGATGGATATACCAGTACGGGGAAAAAATTCTGAAATTATGTTGACTTGCAAGCATTGGTTTACAGATTGTTTATTGAGTGATGAAAATCAAGGCCGACTATTCATTGTCAGCTCAATGGTTGGTCGAGTGAAACACAATATTACAAAAGATAATAAATTGTGAGGTAAGGAATTTTGTGTATATTCATGAAATTTGAACGAATTTCTTATGATTGTTAAGTATTATAATTTTTTAGAGTTTTAATTACTATTCCAATTGCATTACAGGTTCAAACGAAGAATATACTTTATGACTCGAAGATTTGGTTAAGTCAAAATTCTACCATGCAAGTGGAAATTGTCGTTATATGTTTATAATTTCAATTGCAGATATAAAGAACCATATTGATGAGTCTGTTAATGAGTGTGATGATATAAGTATTTATATCATTGGACTTATTGATGATCGTAGTTCAAAAGTTATAAATTGATTTTATGACAGTCATTTAGTGAAGTCCTCCATAAAGATTTCACTTGTCAGTGATTATGCTGTATCTGTGATTGGAAAAAGAATGGGTCCTGACACAATTCAAAAAGTTGTAGATTGTTTTAATAATATAAATCTTTGAATGAATGGGCGACTCTTTGAAGATTGATTTTTTTATCTACTGTTTCATAATGATTTATAGTTGCAAGGGAGCAATTCAAGAAAGTAGCCTGACATAAATGTTTGAACATAACAGGTAATTATTTTTTTTTGTAATCTCCTAAAGATAATTATGACTTTTTATTTACTCAAAATTCTGATACTTAATTTATTTTGCAGGTCATTATAAATTCTATTGTAATGCAAATGTAATTCTACTTGTTATTTACTTTCTCATTTCAGAGTATGAAAAAACACCAAAAATCAAGATACTAGGATTTATGGCTGGACATGACAGGTAAATTTTTTTCTTGTAATCTTTAATGATAATTACGATCATTTTTATATGCTCAAAACTCTTTTTATACTTCATTTTTTGCATGCCGTTATACATATTATTATAATACTGATACAGATCTACTCAGTCATTCACTTTCTCATTTCATAGTGAAAAATAAAAACAAAAATTCAAGATTTTATGGATTTATTGTTGGACATGACAGGTAATGATATGTATTTTTGTAATCTTTTAATGATAATTATGACCCTAATTATATACTCTAAACTCTTTTGAAATTTCATTTCTTTTGTAGGTCATTATAAATTTTATTGTAATTCAAATGCAAATCTGTTCTGTCATTCACTTTCTCATTTCGGAGAATGAAAAAGAACAAAAAAACAAGATACTCGACATGACATGTAATTATGTATATTTTTCCGTAATCTCTTAATGGTAATTGTGGCCTTTTTATTTACTCAAAACTATTGATACTTCATATCGTTTGCAGTTCTTTATAAGTTTTATATTATGCAAATGCATATATACTCTGTTATTCACTCCCATTTCGGTGGACTAACTTAACTAGTTTGGGTGAACAATACTCAACGGGATGCAAATCTTTCCATTGTTAGTTTAGAAATAATGTATTTTGACTCTTAAGTTACCTCACTATAAGACCCATGATGGTTTTTGTAGAGATCCATTGGAAGATATTAGGATAGTATCTCCTACCTTATTGTGGAGAGGCATTGGATATTGTGTTTGAAAAACTTAAATCAAAAGTGGACTTCCGAAAGATCCTAATAATTTCAGGAAGTGGGAAACAACATGGAGGTGTTTACTGAAAGAAGGGAAGTTCCGTTACCTAGGTAGCTTTGGATCATACCAAAACATTGATGGTTCAGCTTGGCAACACCTTCTCTACATTAGAATCACCAATATGGATGGACCGTAACACCACTTCTCTGTGCAGAGGAATTGAGAGGGTCGTGGAAGGTGCTTTGGAATTGTCAAAAGTTATTGGCTCCTATACATTTGAATGGTTTACACGACCCCAAATCCAAAAATTATACAAGATTAAGAAAAATATATATGATGCTACTGTGAGAATCTCCCTTGCTAGTTCTTTTACGGCATGCCTTCTTATTGGAGAATATGCCAGTATCGATGTGACTGATGCAACCAGAATGATCCTTGTGAAAATTAAGAATCAAGGCTGGTCCAAGATTGCCTTGGAAGACTATTGCAAGTTTTTATATTTCCTAATCTCTTTGGCAACCCACATCACAAGATCTAGACAAGATGTAGACAAAAAGATTGGGAAGTTGGTGTAACCTCATGCAGTTGCTGGATTGATATCTCCCTATTTTGTTCAGAGGTTGTTTTATATTTCCTAATCTCATCAAAAGAGATTTCTTGTGTTTGACTTATCATGTATTTTGAAATGAAATATTATTGCTTCTTTTATTCCCATTTCTTACTAATGTTATATATTTCTAGTTAAATAATTTACTTGAAAAATTAATGCTTTAGTGTTCTCTGATGAGATTAGATGAATAAGCAAATTATTGATATCTTGATTCCATTAGATACACTAGAAGTATAAAAATACAAGAAAGACTATTTCAGAGAATGCATGAAAGCTAATTTAGAGAATACATAAAATCTGGCTGTATGTGGTGAAAATGAGTACACAATGTTGAGAACACCAACTAATTAATCTGGAGAAGTGGGGCCACCCAAAGTGCTTCACTGTTAAAATGCTTACAAGTGAGATGATATCGAAGGCTACATGTTTCATTCATAAGTGAATCCGATTGGAACATATTTCGGTCACCAACATTATCACATTAAACTGTCAATTTTTGTGGAAGAGAAAATATAGTTTACTAGGAAGAGACCAACATCAACTGAGTTAATTTTAGTGGTGGCAATATAACAATATTCAATCTCTTAGATAAAGGATCCATAATTTATTGCTTTCTTGAGCTTTAAGAGTTTGCAAGTGAAATAAGCATGAAAGAATTGTTGGGTTTGAAATCATCTTTGTTACTTGCTCAATTAACATCATAGAATACATGGTGACATAAGGGGGAGAGGCTATAAAGAACGTCATGATACATGGTCATACAAAGGTTGTGCGTTAATCATTTAAGACAGTCCGATGTTCAATGGTAAGTTGATGCATGAACTAAGAGAGATTATTCACTGTACGGGGAACACTAGATATACATGTGCTAGAGACGTGTATGCGATTGATATTAGAGTACCAACAATGATGCAATATTTAGAGAGATTAAAGAGCACCACGCCAAAGTTAAGGGGTAAGAGTGGGAGTAGGCGCGCCTGAGGCGCTGGGCGCGCCTGAGGCGCTGGGCGCGCCTGAGGCGCTGGGCGCAGTGGCTGGCGCTCGAGCACGGCCGAGGCGGGCGAAATGCCTCGGGCGCGCCTTGCGCGCCATTCAGGTGCACCTTAGGCACGCTTGGACACCGGTTCGTTTTTTAAAGGTTTAGTTTTGTTTTTTAAGTCGGGTAGGGCACGTCTCCGTCATTCTTTCTCTCACACGACTGAGTAGGAAATCTCGCCCCGAAGCCCTCTGCTCGCCGCTTTCGCCGCTCCTCTGTTGCTCGCCGGCTGCCATTTAATTGGTTCGTTTCTTCTTCTTCTCCTTATTTCTTCTTTAGTCTTTCTCTGTTTCTTCTGCTCGCCGGCCCCGACGTTCTTTGTTTCTTCTCTTCTTCTCCTTATTTCTTCTCTTCTTCTCCTTATTTCTTGCTCATGCTATAAAGTTTGTTTTTTTTTTGTAATTTCTCTTGCTCGTTTTTTTGAATATCAGGGCAGGAACTTGTTTTTTTTTTGTAATTTTTCGTAAAAATATTCTGTTTTCTTTTGGTTCTTACAAGGGCCTAGGTTTCTGGGCCTACAACTCACGGGTGACTAACACCTAGGTCATAACCCCAAGCTTTATCGTAGTTCACATAGCCTCAACCTACCCAATTAAGAGTGACCTAAGCTTCCTGTTGTTGTGTACCCTGTTTGACAGAGTCATCAAACTATCCACACAAATAACACATCAATTCATTCTCATGTTATAACATATATATCATTTTAGAATATATTTCTCAATGGTAAACACCACTATGCAACCCTAGCTCCCCAGCTCGTAAGGTTGCGTATAAGTGTCTGCTGGCCAACCCAACCTCCCAACTCAAAAAATAACATACAAGTATTTGATAGGTTTACAATAAACATATATCAAGTTAACACCTAACTGTGCTTCACCTTAGTAACTGAAATTATGGGACTTGATTCCCAATCGTCAATCCCAATTCATGTGAATGCGGTACTAATGAGATGTAGGAATTCCATCACGTTGGGGTTCTCAGATTTACGGGATCCTGATCCAGGGTCTCCATTTACTCTAGGTTTGAATATGACCAAAGTGGGTGAAATCCCAACCACAGTCTCAAGATGCTAGAACATTTTTTCCAAGATTTCACCAATCACTACTAGATCAAGATTGTATCTCTCAAAATATACTCTATAGCTCTTAACACCAAAATGAGAAGAAAGTTGTGAATATATTGGAGAAGTTGAAGGGCTTTATCCCTTGGTGACGCAATAATTTCCGCTTCATTCCTGTAAAAATCAGGGATCTTAATGCAATGTATCATTTACTGATTGCATAGCATTATAGCCCAGCACTTGCCTGTTGGCATAGCAATGGGGTTATCAAAGAGTTTTGCAAGAAATGATGGAGAGGTTCTGAATCTTGAATCAGCATGAGGTCTTATTTATATACTTGTACATTTCACACTAGTTCAAGAAGGGATCTTTCCACACATTACAGAAGGTTGAGGAAATGGTTGCTAGTATTTTGCTGTTCTGTTTGGGAACTCACTTGCTAAAGCTTGCTGGAAGCCTGAATCTAATTAACACCATAACCCTAAAGTTAAAGAAAGAAGATGGCAAAGAAAGGGATGAGACTAGCAGAGATGTTTATGCGAGGCCTCAATCACTCATTAAAGTCTTCTTTAATTGAGTTCCTTACCTACTTATTCTCAGTGACTGTTAGTTGTGAGGTATTTTACTGTGAATTTTCATTTTTAACTTTATATGTTTATTTTAAGATGAAATCCAGTTTCTGTTTTTCTGCTCAGTGCATGTATCTCCTGTTATCTATGGTGTGATTTCATTTCACATACTTTCTTTTGCTGCACTTAAATTTATCGGTTCTTACAGAAATTGCCTGAATAGAATGTTTTTTAGGAGAATTTTTTACTTGGATGATTTGAAACGTGTTGCGCAGATATGCTTCATTGATTTTAGTTTGCATGTCATTTTAGTTCTTTCGGAAATTGCCTCAATCACTTGAATTTATTTATTTATATGCATCAAGCTTACATATTAGTAATATTTATATTATGTTAAATAGTATTAAAGATGAGTTTCATTGATAGAAACTTGGTGATCGCTTGTGGATGAAAATATTTTTATGACCATCTTTTCCCTTCTTTTGAATTTGCTCAGGTTTCTCTGTGTTGATGCGTCAGGTTGAAGAGGGGATTGTGGTTGGAAGGATGATCATTAAGGCTCTGTTCGGCGTGACATTTTTGCTTCGATGAGTTTGGATAAAAATGCTACGCCATAGAAAATATGTCCGGCATGACAATGGTTCTGGCCGCTAAAACTAGCTTTGAACATAAAATTGGATGAAGTTCTTCAGGAGAGGTCAGCCGTTCACGAACAATGGTTCATAACTATCACATTATTGACCGTGACCGCCACTGCCATGCCGAATGGAGCCCAAGTACTCGTCTCTTTTGGCGAAAAGTGGGCTAAAAAGAGGAAGTCTTGTACCCAAAAGTCTTGTAGCTTCATGACTTGCTTCAAAGGGCCAAATAGGGCATTCGATGCGTTCGATGCAGCAACTTGCTATATGACTAATATGAGTAGTGAATAACATGAAGATAAGCAGAACTGAGAACCGAATTGGAACTGAATCAAACTTATTTTGTTCAGGTATTGTTCTAGGTTCTGAGTACATTTGTCGATTCTGGTTACGAAAAGTTCGAACTGAATATATATGGATCCTTTCATGGTTCGAAGTGAAACCAACTTGCTATAACGATCCAAACCAACTTGAGTTGCATCCCATAGTAGATTTTGTGGTCTGTATTGTCTAATTTTTGTATCATTTTGCACCTATTTAAAATTAATTTATTTTCTTATACTTCAACTATAGCTTCTTACTGTAAATTTTTTTGTTTGCATTAAAATTATGCTTGACTACATGAATTCTTCTGTGTGGCTGATTTTTAAATCTGTAATCCTGTTAAGAGTTTTTGTGTGTGACACTGGATCTGACGTCTGGTAGGGAAATAAATTATGAGATACAGCTGCTTTTTTTAACAGACTTGCACAATGATTCATGGCTTACTATATGTCCTTGTTACATGTTTTAATTACGTGTCTTGTTCAAGTGTCTTTAGTTAGAGTTAAGTATGAGTTTTTTAAATATCTCATTTCCCTAGTCTCTTTCTCTCTCTTCTTTTGCTTTCTCTCTATTCTCTTCCCCCTCTCCAAGGGCTTAAGCCACCTCTCAATTTTCTCTCATCTGAAAGTTTATCACTAGTAGTGTTGTCTCATATTCCTTGTCTTATTATTCACTGCTCAATCTCATTTCATGAATGCTTGATATTTCGTATTCCATTAGTGACAGCTCAATTAATTTTATCAAGTTATTACTAGGTTGAACTTATTAGGAAGAGACGTCTTTTACTAGTATGTGATTAAGTTATGCAGAAACTTTAGTTAAGCATGCCTAGAGTAGTATTGAGAGAAGTGGTCTTCTGATAAGTATTTGTAGGATACCTGTGGAAGAGGAAAAAATTTATGCTGTTCAACACTATTATTTGGGTTCAACTAAAGCAGACACTCCTTGATATTGTGGGTCAGGTTGTTACACACTTAATGCCTCCCTGACAATCCCCCAAGGGCATTGGGTCTCCTCCCCTCACCTCCTACAAACTCTTACTTTTTTAGTGGAAAGGTTTATTTTTATTTCATAGGAAAAAAGAATACAATTTATTCCATAGGACCAATGGTCATTCTATTTGAAAATTAAAGACTACCTAAAATACATTTCGCTAATCTCAGCTGATCAATCTAAACCTGTTCACATACATCTTAAAACTTAAAAATAATTTGGCCATTGATCTACTAAATACAATTGCATGCAAACCGAGCATAGAATATCACCGACTTACATGGATGCCATCAGTCGCCCACCCACCAAAGTAACTATTGTCTCATCATTTACTCCACTCCTAGGCTTCCAGGTAGCTTGGATGCGTGGTAGGAACCACGCCATTTTCAAGACAGTACTTAAGTTGCATGTTAAGATCACCAAGGTGGCGCCCAGAAGGTGCAAATATATGTTCCAAAACAAACTATAATAAAGCACAAAATGATATAAACCAAACCGTGAGGATTTTAAGTTTATGATGCGAATGCTGAAAGTCCCGCAGGACTCTAGGCAGCGGAGGAGCCGAATCACAAAATTATAAAATTGATCAGAGTATACCATCTCAGATTTAAAAGGTAAAGTACATATCCTAAGCATGAAAAACATATAGGAGAGGATCCAACAGAGAGCGAGCGTGCCGTTTATGTCTAGAAGGATAGGTGCTCTTACAAAGCAAGGTAGCATTGCCTCTACAAAAGATATGGTACATAGAGTGATGATATTGCGATTGTGATTCAAGAATTTCGTGTCAAATGAAATTTATGAATAAACATAAAGATTCATCGAATATGGATGAGCAAAGGAGTAATGAGTCAGTGTAGACACACTCTAAATCAATTCATGGCATTACAAAATCTAATACTCGTTCTTAAATCCTAAAATTCAGCCTGCAAAGCGGAGATAACCCGGATAGGAAAAGAGGCAGCATAAACCAGTTCCCGACAAAAATTACAATGGATAAAAACTCCATAGGCGGATTTGGGATCCCAAGAGAAATCAGAGTGTAGAAAAAAAATTTGATAGGTTTAGCCGCTGTTGTATTACTCCGAGGTAGAGGGTGGGATCCGAGCCATTGATGTTGAATGCTTGTAAAAAAGGCTCAATCTTCTTTACTCCGAGGTAGAGGCTGGTGGTCTTTAGTCACATGTTTGATGATGAAGAAAATAAGGTAGTTTATGTGTGAAAGAAGAGAATTTTGTCGTGGTTATTATTGACATGAAGAAAATAAAGTAGTTTATATGTGAAAATGAGGTGATTTATGGTGGCTAATAATGACATGCAAGAAATAAAGTGATTTTTGTGTGAAAAGGGGGTGGTTTATGGTGGTCATTCATGACATGTAGAAATTTAATTGGTTTATGTGTGAAAAGTGGTGGTTTATGGTGATCATCATGATATAAAAAAAGTTAGTTTAAGTGTGCAAAGGGGGTTGTTTAACATGTGGGCTACATTATGTTGGGTTTGGATGGTATTGGACTTGACTTGCTCAAGATCTATAATATACCTACAATATGAAAAATCTATATTACATTAGTCGTAGCTCAAAATATATAAGACTTAAAATGCGAGTCAACTCATAAGTTTGCTCAAAATAAAATACATAATTAACTAGAAAAATAGATTTAATTTGAAGGTCTGTTGACATCATGTGTGTCAACGTCAACTTTTCTACTATCTTAATTTAACTTTTCCTACATCATGGCATAAAACTTTTGTTCATCCGCACCTTAGGAGAACCGGAGTTTGTCTTGTAACATGCTCATCCGTCACATGAAATATAACAGAAGGTCCGGCCGGGGCCCCATACCATATACCACAGACAGCTAGTGAAGTTACACATAAATATCAAATTACTGCCAAAAGAACACGCGTCCTAACTCAGAGCATTCTAGTGAAAGCTTTTTAAAATAGTTATAAGAACCCAAGCCACAACATGAATGTCCACTAAAAACCCAAAGTAGGAATGAACGTACAAATACACAACGTACTGGGCCTTATGACCTTACAAGAGTTTACTTAAATAATTAATGTCTTCCAAACATCGGCACGCAGGCCGGCCACACATGAGCATAAAAGTAAACATTTTCTTTGGCCTTCGAGGGCCTGCACAACAATCAGGGCTTCAGCCCGCTACTTGTCACTCAGCTCCGCAGCACCTGCAATCAACATTCCACCGCAGCGGTGACAAACAAAAGCAACGGTCAGCTAAGCTGACCAAATTATAACGATCCCGCCCCTAAACTCGATGTGGCGATGCTCCTTCCCTGCACCTTATTAGCATAACAAACATTAAAGTGAAAGTACAACATCAGCACACTTCACCATATGTGTAGGCCCGCACGGCCTCACACCCCGTGCTCTCAGGTCACTTATTCGGTGAACCCGGTCCGAACTCAACTCGTTCCGCAGTCCACCACCGCCCCCAGGACGACAAACAACGTGAGCATTTAGTCCTTTCAGCTGTAGCCTAGACTCGCTCTCCAAGTTATCGGTAAGTCCCATGTACCTTAGGTCGCTTTAACCGAAGCAAATGTAGTGGGTAGGGTTCCACCTGCCCGTTGCTCACTTCGCCACGACAATTTAGCCATCGGCGCGGGCCAAGTTCCCCCCAGTCCCAAAGTATCGATCAAACAATCGTGCATAACCCGGTTATGTACACGGCTGGCTCCCAGGACACTGATACGACAAAAATTTGTTTCTGCCCAGATTTTCGGGTGCACCTTGGGGTTAGTCCCCTAGGCTCCCTGTTGCAATCTACGACGTAGAAAACCTGAAAACAACAAATGACACGAAGTCTTCTTTGGCTAATGAAGCATAAGGAAACATCACCGATCCAGACCAACTTGTCCGGGTAGGCTTCACACACCATGCCTATGTCTGTACTTCGATTCCGAACTCTACATGCAAAACTATGGGGACTATTCATATCCACCCGAAGGAACACCTCACACTCATCGCATACTCGCGAGAGCAGGTTTCCTATGCAGAAAGAAAAAGGACTTCACATGTCCAAGAAGAGAATCGTTACCCTAGAGGTTCGCTTTGGCGCCATGGAAAACTAGCCGGATGGAAAACACCGCAACGGCCTCGCCTCCACGGATCTGGACTTGGTACGCGATTTGGGGCTCCGAAGCTCCACCGGCGGCCGAATCTCTCCTTCTTCTTCTTCCTTGCTCTCCCTCTCTCTCTAACACTTTAGAAAGAGAAAACCTAAGAGAAAATGAGGGTTTAACTCTCAACTCCCGACCTTATAACAATAGGGAGATCTCTGGATCGTCGGGTCCCATTTGAAGGAAATGAACGGCCACGATTCGCACTTAAAAACACTTTCCTGGGCCGAACACGGCTTGTGACACGTCTAAGTGAAGGTGCAGATGGACCATTATCCACCTTGCTTAGAAGGTGCAGACAGACCTTTGTCCTTCTCGCCTAAGGTGCATGAGGGCTTTCATCGGTCTCATTTAAGGCACATAAAGGATTTCATCAATCGCGCCTGGGATGTGCAAAAAGACTTTCATTTATCTCGCCTAAGCTTCTCAGCGGGCGTTGCGGGATCAAAACCAGTTTCATTGATGTTGAAAAGATACGATAACGAGGCGCCTTAGCCGTATGACTTGTTATAGATTATTGTAGAAGAGGCGCAAGTTTTGCGCGTTCCATGTCCGTGGGAGCGTTTTCCCGTATGTGGCTTTCAGCTTGTAAGTCCCGGGTTTTACTACCGCTTTGACGACGAAAGGCCCCTCCTAAGTTAGAGAGAGCTTTTCCTTCTAAGGGCCCTTTCCTGTTGCTTCAATTTTTCGGAGGATGAGGTCCTCCATATTGATGGGTCTTGACTTCACTCTTCTGTCATAGAAGCGAGCCATGCGGCCCTGATACGCGGCAATCCTTTGAGCTGCTTCATCCCTGACTTCTTAGACTAAGTCCAAGTTTCCCCATAGGAGGGTGTCATTTTCTATTGGGTCGAAAGCTTGGACGCGGGGGACTTAGGATTCTGATGTCCACCGGTATGACTGCTTCTGATCCGTAGCAAAGATTGAAGAGTGTTTCCCAAGTTGAAGCTCTTGCTATCGTTTTGTAGGCCCACAAAACATTGGAAAGACCGTCCACCCATTGTCTGCCGTCCTCCTGAAGGCAGTTCTTCGGGCCCTTCAGGATGGTGCGATAGAACCCTTCAGGATGGTGCGATTGGTGACCTCGATTTGTCCGTTAGCCTGGGAATGTGCCACGACCGTATGGTGAAGTTTTATCTTTATGTCTTCACACATTTTGGTGAAGGCCTTTCCCGTGAACTGTGTCTCATTGTCAGCGATGATGGTGGTGGGGATGCCAAAGCGATAAACAATGTTCTTCCAAACGAATCGTGTGTTATTTTTCTCGATAATCTTATCCAGCGGCTCTTCCTCGGCCTATTTAGTGAAGTAGTCAACGACCAGTATGATGAACTTACTTTGCTCGGACCCTTGTGGAAATGAGTCGAGCAGCCAATTCCCCACTGAGTAAAAGGTCATGCGCTCCGGAGCGGGGTGAGCCTGACGGGATGTTGATGTGGGATATTGGAGGGGAGCTAGCAGCTTTCGCATTTTCGAGTGAAGTATATGACATCTTTTTTCAGCATGGGACAGTGGAACCCTTATCGTAGGTTGTTTACGGCTAAGACCTTTCCTCCCAGATGCTCACAACATATGCCTTTGTACACCTCTCGTAGAGCAAAATTAGCCTCAAATGGGCGTAAGCACTTCAGGTATGACCCGCAGAATGAAAATTTGTAGAGCACATTGGCGATGAGGAAGAACTAGGTCCCGCGGATTCGTAGGCGTCTGGCCTCTGCTAGGTCTGCGAGCAGTTGCACGCTTTCAAGGTCGGCGGTAATGGGGTCCATCTAGTAGGGCTCCCCTTATGTGATGGCGGCCATCTCCTAAGAGTCTGAGATACTAGGAACAAGCAAGTCCTTGATCCAGCGACACCGAGTTTGGTACCCAGTAGCAGAGTTAGCGAGCTTGGATAATGTGTCTACCCTGACGTTCTGCTCTCGAGTAATATACTCTCGATGAATATGGAGGATCTGGTGAGACTTGATTTTTCCAAGGAGGGTTTTGGCCAGTTGGAGGTATTGTGTGAGTTGCTCATTTTTCCCCTCATAGTCTCCCTTGACCCGCGAAACTACTATCTGGGAATCAGTGTTGATGGTCAGGCTTTCTACCCCCACAATCGATGGCTCGGCGGAGGCCAGCGATCAGGGCTTAATATTCTGTGATGTTGTTGGTGGCGAGAAATTTCGGTCGGAGCCCATACTCAAGAGTGCCCCGGACCCATTAGTAGTCATCCTGCGCCTGCCCCCGCAGTGCCTAAAGCTCTGTCGACGTGTAAGGTCAACTGTGTTAGGGCTAGGTTGTCGGGGCTTGGCGCTTCTTCCCGCGGGAGCGTGCATTCCACTATGAAGTTTACGAGGACTTGGGACTTGATGACGGACCTAGGTAGGAACTGGATGTCGAATTCTCCTATCTTTACTGCCCATCTAACTAGCCTTCCTGATACCTCAGGCTTTTATAGGATCGTTCAGAGTGGTAGCTGCATGAGTACCATAATGGTGTAGGCCTGGAAGTAGGGCCAGAGTTTTCTAGTAGAGAATACCAAGGACAGGGCCGTCTTGTCCGCCATGAGATATCTGCTCTCGGTATCAGACAAGACCTTGCTGAGGTAATAGATTAGGCGTTGGATCCCCCTTCGTTCTTGACCAAGACGGTGTTGAGTGCGTGCAATGAGAATGTCAAGTACAAAAAGAGGGCTTCCCCGTTGACGGGCTTTGAGAGCAGTGGGGGTGTGGCCAAATACTGCTTGAGGTGTTCGAAGGTAGTGTGACACTCATTCGTCGATTGGAAACTGGCATGGCGCGCCCCTCGAAGTACTTTAAAGAAAGGGAGGTACTTGTCCCCCGTCCGGGCCAGGACGCATAAGAGTGCATCTATTCTTTCGTTGAGGCACTGGACTTCCTTGATGCTGCGCGGGGGAGACATGTCTTCCTTGATGCTTCATGGGGGAGACATGACATCCTTTTGGGGTTGGCCTCTATTCATCGTTGTGTTACCATGAAGCCTAGAAACCTTCCACCGGCATGGTCCTTTGTATTACGGCTTCGTCATGCAAATCAAAGCTTTCAATGTGTTGGGCTGCCCCTTGTAGTGGCTGAGCTTGGTTGAGGTAGCAGATCTTCCCCATTGCCTGATCCCCTCGAACAATGTCTATGTCGTCGTGGGTTAGGAACTTTATTGCTATTTGTGGTACGGATGGAATTGTTCCGAACGCGATTTGCAAAGGTAGGACAAAGATGGCGTTGTAGGCATAATTACACTCCACGACCAGGAATTGAATGTTGTGGGTTGCATGCCTCAGGTGCTCTCCCATGGTCACCGAAAGGAAAATCACGCCCTACACAAGAACTGATTGATTGTTGTGTTGTTGTAGGACAAAGATTATTCCTGGATCCCCATCTTCCGGAATGCGTCAATGAATATGACGTCGACCGAGGTTCCATTGTCGGCGAGAATCCACTTGACCTTTAAGCAGGGCTCTCTTATCCCTGCATTGATGACGAGAGGGTCCCGGTGCGGCTTGCGCACTCCTACCACTTCTTCATCCCCGAAGCAAATGGTGCTATCCTTACGCGCCGTCTCGTCGGGGTGCTCTTCTTTGTTCATGCTATGGTGAAAACTTGCCTCGCTAAGGCAGGAGATTCGACAATTATCTTCACCTCCATGTCTAAGATTGTGCTCCCTTGCCTCACGACGCTTCGCGGGGACCGACGTATAGGTCAAGCAGCGGGCCTTTTGTTGCGTTGTTGCGGGTTTGAGGTGCTTGTGCATGATAAGCGCTGCTTCCAAAAAGTTGCAGAGTTTGAGAACACCTTCCCACAGACGGCGCCAAACTATTGCGGGTCGCCCGATTTTTCCCCGCTCTAGAGAAATCGGACCGCCTTAGCTCGGAGTCGAATCGGGTGCGCAAATAGTCAAAGTAAAGCACAACAAATGTCAAAGGACTTTTTTGACATGGAAAACCCGAAAAGGGTGAAAACACGTGACTGGATCTGTGCCGAGCCAAAATTCACTAGCTTCTTGGACTTTTACAAAGGTTGATTTGATCTCGGGGGGTGACAGACCGCTACTCTGTTACAAGTGCAAAGTACAGAAAATGAGGGAAAACGACTAAGTCCTCAGACCCTTGTTGGAAGCTCTCCGGCTTTGGAATGTTGTTGAACTCATAAAACCTTGGTGGAACCGTTCCTGATGAAACCGAAAATCGGCTTCTGTGAAGTCTGGACCCTTGGGGAAGGGGTGACCGCACACTTACTTTGCCTAGCGAGTTTGGCTGACTGAAGACTTAGAACTTGAAACTGACCCAAGGCTCTAACACGGAGGTCCCACAACACACCCGGAAAATCTTAGAGTGCTTCCCCACCTTAGCCTGTGCTGAGCTAAGGGCACTTCAGAAATTGCTAAGAGACAAGAGAGTAAGAGAACTGGAAAGATTGCCTTCTGAGGTACCCCCTTGGGCATATTGATAGTTTTTAAAACATGTCCTGCAAATGGCGTAACTCCGCTGTTCTGAATGACTATATGCAGCCAAAAGGAGGTCTGCTAACAGCGAAACTCCACTGTTCTGAGGAGCTAAATGCAGACCTAATCACATTTGGCAGATCAAATTATGTTTAACCACATGATACGTGCACCCCACTCATAGGGGCAAATCGGGGCCAGCTCGCCACTCAACTGGGCAGACGCGGTCTGGCTCTCGCAACTTGCCTCTCTTTTTAGGCGAGCGCGAGCCGGACTCCTGCAACTCGCCTGCCCCTCGCGCGGGGGATGACCGACGATCTCGGTCAGATGGTCACTAAGGCGAGCCGAACTGGACTGGTAAAGCTAGCTCGCGCGGCTCGCTCGCCTGCCGGGCGGACCCAGAGGAGCTGTCAAAGCCAGAGAAATTGAGAAGAAATCTGGCTAAGTTCAGAAAGCGTCGACAGAGCAAGCTTCACTCAACTCCTTAGAAGATGGCGTCGACAGGGCGAGCTCCACTCAACGCCTTAGAAGACGACGTCGACAGGGCAGGCTTCACTCAATGCCTTAGAAGATGGTAATGACAGGGCGTGCTTCACTCAACGCCTTAGAAGATGGCGTCGACAGGGCGGGCTTCACTCAACGCATTAGAAGATGGCGTCGACAGGGCGGACTTCACTCAACACCTTAGAAGATGGCATCGACATGGTGAGTTTCACTCAACGCCTTAGGAGATGGTGACAAAAAATCTATCCGGGCTCGCCCTCCCGCCTGTCTCGCCTGCTTGGCGGTCCCACTCGATAAACACTGGGTTGTACACAATCCCCGCTCTTTTTGAGCTTGGCATAACTCAGAAACAATCATCCAACCCCATATGTTCGGTGAGTGTTTGCTGAGTTGGAGGAAATCTTTTGGTGGGTCCCACCAATGTGCTTTAAATACACCATCAGGCTCAAGGGAAAAACCCTCGTCCTGCTGCTTTTCTTTTCTTTGTGAACTACTGTAGCTGAGTGATGCCCATATCAGAAAAAATGTGAGCTCGCCTAGCGGCCGCGAGGGAGGGGACACGAGAGCAGGTCATTGATGTCGCTCCTTGGCTGGCGCGAGGGTCACCTAGTCCCGTCTTCAGGCCGAAGAAGGAGAAGATGATCAAACGATCACCCCCGAATGATGCCCACGCATCTGACTTGGTGGCTGGTGTTGAGGCCATGCATGCAGTGCACGGGCTGGTTGCCTTGATGTTACTGTCATTCCGATTTTGATCTCTCCTTCTTTGCAGGAGACGTCTCGCGAGGGCGGAGGCGAGGGAATGGAGTCGAAGAACTCCTCCCCGCGGGTAACTGAGCGGGTCGCCAGCCCCTCAGCTTCGGGACATGCCATTCCCACGGGTCTGACTGCTCCTCTAGCGACCACTAGTGAGTCGACTCTTTTCTCGCTTTCTTGCTTGTTCGCTCCTTACCTGATCCCTTGATGCTGCTTCCATCCCAGGGGCTGTCGAATCGCCACCGTAGATTCCTTCGTTGCCAACCCGCCCCGGGCTAGGAAAATCATTCACAGTTCTTGAAGGCGAGCTCTTCCAGGGCTAGCCAGGTACTTCCCGCCCGCATACCAGCGCAGGAGATGTGACGACCCCCGATGAGTTTGCGCGCTCGTTTGCTTATGACCATTCACTTGCTTTTTCTGACCTTTCATATTTTTACAGGCTTCAACGCGGTCTCCTCCTCCGACATCGACATCAGTGGGGGATACTCACTTCCCCCTTTCGCGGACCACATCTCAAAATACCTAGGCGACCCGCAAGATGCCGAAGAGATGAAGAGGCGGGTGACCTGAATGTTCCAGAAACACTCTCTGATGCTGCAGGAAGTTTGTGATAGGGTGGACGAGGACAAGGCTGAGGCAGAGGAGCGGTTCGCGGTCCTGGAGTGCATGAGGCGCCCAGAGGATGGGGACGGGATTACTTCTCCGAGAGCACACATTACGTGAGTGGAGGAGCGACTCCGCCATACCACGGAACAGATCGACCTATCCCAGAGGGAACTTCTGGCGGTCCGTGAGTACTTCTACCCTCGCTTGCCGCCTCGTTCGGGGGTGCGAGGGAGGGGTAGGTGGAAGTGGATTCAATACTGAACCACCCACCCCTTCCTCCTTGTCAGCCCGCAGGCCTGGGTCGCACCTGTCTTTGGATCAGCTCGAGCGCTATAATTACGAACTTATTTCTTTTCCTGGAGTACCAGACTTTATTGTTTGTAAATATTTGACATTGCTCGCCCGTTGTTGGGCCTATGCTTGTTGTATATTATCTCTTTGTAGCTTCCGTTTAGCTTTTTCTTAGGTGGGCGCGAGCCTACCGGCTTGCTCGCCGCTCTGGCGGACGCGAGCCAGCGTGGCTCGCTCGCTGCTCTGGCGGACTCGAGACAGCGTGGCTCGCTCGCCGCTCTGGTGGACGCGAGACAGCGTGGTTCGCTTGCCACATAAGTTTCATAGGGGTGCGGCGAGTAGGCGGGAACTAGTGGCGAGCTCGAAAATTGAGGCGTCAGGGTGCATTTTTGCTATTCGCACACCTTCCAGCCGACGGGATGTTTTCCCGTCCTTTCCCTTCTATAAATAGGCCACGACCCTTCTTCCCACCTGAAAGTGCAGTTAGATCTGATATACTCTAGAGGGGGGGGGGGGGTGAATAGAGTACATGGTGATTTTAAAACTTTTACAACTACTGTTGTATTTTAGGTGTGTGTGTGTGTGCAGCAAATACAATAAATCAGAAAGCAGCAAAGGACTAATCACAGCACAATCACAGAGCAAAGCCAGAAAACAAAAAGAAAAAGAAAGCAACCAGACGACACAAGAATTTTATAGTGGTTCCCCAAATCTGGGTAGTCCACTCTTCTACCACCCTGGTAGGAATCCACTGCAGGAAGGGGTTGATCAGGTGTCCTGACACCAATGAGGTTTTGATCAGGTTCCCAAAAACCAAACCCTCAAGTCTTTTGGTGGGAGACTTGCAACCAGAATAATTTTGAAGGGAATTAAAACCCTGTACAGAGGTGGAGTGAGAGGGTGATGAGGTCTTCTCTTTCTCAAGTCAAATGAGAAGACTTGTGGATGTTGTTTAGCAGCTTTGCTCCCCCTGAGATGTAGAATGGTTCAGGAAGAAAACTGGAGCACTGCTTCAGGGTGATAGGTCTTCAAAGACCTAGAATTCTAGGTCCAGAGAAACTCTTCAGGAACTTCTTGCAACTGATATGAATGTATTGTTTTGAAGTTCTCCTGAGTAAAAGCAGATGAAGAAGACTCTTGATATTGATGTAATGTTCTTCTTCTTCTTCTAGATCAATTTCTCTCTAGGCCAAGAATGAAATCCTTTTCTTGTGTTGTCTGAATCACTGTCTATGCTGTTCTAGATGTTCTGGTGTTGTGTCCTTGTTCAATTTCTTCTAGTTTTTGTATTTCTCTCTTATCTGTCAAGGAGAACATTCGAATTTTTGAATGCCGAGCAGTAATGACAGACGGCCTGGAAAGGAAGCAGCAATTAATTATTTCCCCAACTGTTTCCATGGGAAAACGGCATGAAATAATCCAGAATTAACTGCGCATTCTAACGGTAGTATTCTGTTAAGAACTGCCATTAATTGTCCAGGAATCAGCGCCATGAAATGAGACGGGAACGGAAGAAGACCTAGTCTGGAATCGTCGACCGAAGAACAGAATTCGTCGAACAGAGTCTTGAATTTGTCGAGCTGGGCTGAGTTCGTCGAGCTGGGCTGAGTTCGTCGAGCTGCGCTGAGTTCGTCGAGCTGAGCTGAGTTCGTCGAGATGACAGTCTTTATTCGTTGAATAGACAATCTTCAATATCAGACAAACATTATTCGTCGAGCAGAGAACCAAATTCGTCGAGCTGAGAATAAACTTCGTCGAGCTGAGAAAAGTTCTGGACTTGGACAAAATACTCTGCATCTGCTGAAAAACTGTGTCGACACAAAATGGTGTCGACAGATTGATCTTGGTGTCGACACAACTCCCCTGGTATCGACAGATTGGTCTAGGTGTCGACACAAAACCTCTGGTGTCGACACAAGCTGGTGTCGACTGAAATCCTGGGTGTCGACACAAATCGCCTGGTGTCGACACCAGCCCTAAGTGTCGACACAGATTCTCTGAGCACAAAAATCGTCGAGTACAGATTTAGCATTCGTCGACCTGAGAGGCTGTGAACTTGAGGTCCAAGTTCGTCGAGCAAAGAACAAAGTTCGTCGAGCAAAGAACAAAGTTCGTCGAGCTCAGAACTGCGAATTGTCTCACGGTCGTCGAGCGCACAACTTCCTTCGTCGAGCTGAGTTCGACGAACGTCGAACTTATTTCACTTAGTCTGAAAATCTGATAGATCTGGAGTTCCTGAAGGTCTTGAAGAAGGCTGGTCCATCTGAAGTTGAGATAGAGGACTGTCCTAGACTCTAAGACACAAACTTGACCCAGACTATACATGATGGGTCACATCCTAAGTCAGTGAACCTAGCCCAAATCAAGTAGGGATCCAACAATCACCCCCTATTTGGGTGAGGTCACTAACAGAAACTCCAAGCAAAGAACAAACAGAAAAACAAAGCAAAATAAAGAGATATATCTGGCAGAGAATTTACAACACATATAACAGATATATATATATACATACTGGCTTTGTTTTAATGCAAAAGTGTAAACTGAAACAGAAGCAGAAATGAAAAGAAAACACAACATTACTTCTCTGATTTCTTCTGTTTTGGCTTGACTTCAAGTGCTTTTTCTCCTGGCTTCTTGAAAATGATTTCCCTATTGGGATCTGAAGCTTCAGCCTTGGTCATAGTCAAGTCAGCTGCCCCTATGATGTTCAGTGAAGTGGCTCTGGGGACAACTGCTTCTGGGTGAAGATTCATGTATTCATCAACATTTAGTAGCTTGTTTGCTGTCCCAAATCTTTTCAGTTCATCTCTTCTGTACTGAGACATAGTGGTTAAGCCTGTTGTGTCCTTGCCTTCAGCTTTAGCTTTGTTGATTAGAGATAAGCCAATGATTTCTTGGAATCTTGCCATTCTGGCTGTATTGGCTGTTTCTGGATCTTCAGGAGGGGAATAGGGCCTTTCAGCTTCCTGTTTCTTAGATTCCTGAGACTGCTGCTGTAGTTGTTGATGGTGTTGACTGCTTGAAGATGGTAGCCTTGGCTGACTACTACTAGAGGATCTCCCTGTTTGTCTCTTATAGGTTTGAATAGGAGTAGATCTTTGAGAGCTTGAGCCAGAGGAACCTGCAGCTGGAGGAGGAGGAGGATCCTTTCTGTACCTATGAACTGGGGGAGGAGAGTATCTCCTACTCCTCTTTCTCTCTTTTTCCTGGTTCTTAGATAACCACATCCATGCAGGCATCCCTTTGTAAGGAGCAACATTATGCAGAATATAATATGGAGTGTCTGCAGTGGGATTAGGCTTGGGAGCAGGAGGAGGAGGAGCCTTCCTTTTCTTAGAGAGCAACTTCTTTCTCTTCTTAGCAGCCTCCTCATCTGATTCATCATCATCATCATCATCAGAATTTGAACTCTGAGGGTTATCATACAAAGCATTCAGCTTTCTCAGAGCGGCATCAGGAATGGTAAGAGGTTTGTCTTGAGAGGGAATAGAAGGTTCAGAGGGTGAAGGTACAACCACAGTAGAGACAGAACTTGCAGCTGCTGCCTTGTTCTCTTCCTCAATGTCTGCCAGAATGAGCTCATCCAGATCAGGCATGGGAGAATCATCCATGACAAAATCTGGGACAGGGCAGATTTCTGGGATAGACACAGGAGTTTGAACAGCAGAGGGAGCAGCAAAGGATGCACAAAGTTGCCTGGCAACTGCTGGATTTGCTGGAGAGGTATACTGGACAATAGCCAAATATGGCTTAGCAATCTCTACTGAAGGAAACTTCAAATATACAGGATCAAAAATCTGAAGAATCTCAGATAAATTAACTGTGGGATTTATAAGAAAATCACCAACAGTTGTTATTGAATCTACTGACTCATCAAAGCTACTGTCAGTCTCCATGAATTGAAGAAAATCTATTGCTGTATCTGTAACTGTATCTGTATTATCAAGCACTGAAATAACTGTATCTGTAGTATCTGTATCAACTATATCCACTTCTGCAGCTGCTGCACCAGCTTCATCATGGAGCATCTCCCCCTTCCTGGGTTCAGGAGAACCTGGAGCCAGGCCCCTGATTGAAGAGGGGGCAGTAGAGAGAGCTGAGATTTTGGCAGATAAAGAATCAATGGAATTCACCAGAGGTGTAATGGCCTCTGTGATGAGTGATTTAAGAAGAGGAGTCAGAAGAGAGATGATGGTGGGAATGGTGGAAGAATCCATAGGTGGAGAAAGAATAGTAGAGGAGGAAGGAGGAATATGTGGAGGGGATAAGGGAGGTAGAACATGTTGTGGTTCAGTGGGTATGGTGTAGGAGGGAATAGATGAAAGGTGTGGTGGAAGAGGGGATTGAGGAGGAGAGGGAATATTTGTTTCAGTGGGGGAAAGTGGAGGTGTAGGCATATGTGTAAGATCAGGCGGTGAAGATTGATGTTGAGGAGGAGTCAGTTGAGGTGCAGGAGGAGTAGGGAGAGATTTGGTAGGGGGAGATTTGGTAGGGGGAATGACCTCTTCAGATTCAGGGTGGGGAGTGACCTTGACGGTCCTGGTGCTCTCAGAAGCATTGATGGAGGAGGAGGAACCCTTGGAGGGTTTGGAGATTGTCCTCTCCCATCTGCCAAACAAGGCGCAGGTGAGGCGCTTGCTGGCGTTGATGAATGTGGTCGGGGAGACCAAACATTCACTGGCATTTTCCTGGAGGAAAATCCCCAGGATTCTGCCGTAGCAGACTTCCTTCTTGCTAATCCTTTTCTTGATAAGGTCAAAGAAGACCATGCCCCAATCAACCTGACGCTTGTTGAGCACTGCGCACATGATGAGGAATTGATGGCGAGTGATGTAGTCGTGCGCCGAGTGCTTGCCCATTAGAATTTTCCGACAATGTCAGCCAAAAGCTGATAGGCGGCGGACAATTGTTTCTTCAGAAGTTTATTAGGGTTGTTGCCAGAGAAACCCATGACCTTCAGCATATCAGCATATTCCTCAGCGTCCATTTCCAAATTGTCTTCCCCATTTATCAGACCAAATATTTCAGAGATTACTGCTGGGGTCAAGGAAACGGCAGTGTTTCCAATAGTTCCTGTCAGATTTCCATCTTCAGAAATTGTAGCAGTGTATACCCATTCTCTTATCTCTGTTGAGTGTAGCTTGATGTTGCGTGTCATGAAGTCCTTGAGATGCATCTCTTCCAGTAATTTAAGGATATACAGAAAAATGGGATCGGAATGCTGGAAGGACTCAAAGTCCATTGAGAATGCTGCATCAAACTTCATCGCTGCGAGTGCTCCTGGAGGAATTGCCATTGATGACCTGCAAAGAAAATTACAGAGAAAACGACGATCAAGAGCAAAAGAACTGAAAGCGCGGGACGGAGGTCGAAGAAAACCTAGATATAAGATTTTCAGAATATGAATCGACAAGCTCCGTTCCACGAAAAAGAACAGATCTTCGAACTGAGATCGACGAAATAAGGTATAGGAGAGTAGTTCGTCGAACCCATTCAGAAGAATTGAAAACAGTTCGTCGAACTCAGTTCGACGAAATGGTTTCTGAAACAAGGTTCGTCGATCTCCAGTCGACGAAAATTGTTTCCACACAGAGAATTCGTCGATCTCCGTTCGACGAGAATCTCTCAGACTTTCCCTAATTCGTCGAACTCCGTTCGACGAACTCTGGAAAATCCGTCGAATGCAGACAGAAATTAATTTAACTCTTCTCCATCAATCATTCCCAGTTGATTTATAAAGAACAGATGAGTTTTCTCATCCAAAGGCTTGGTGAAGATATCTGCTCTCTGTAGATCAGTAGGAATGTGGATCAAGTTAATTTTCTTTTTATCCACATTATCTCTAATGAAATGATGTCTTATTTCAATATGTTTAGTCCTAGAATGATGAACTGGATTCTGTGCTATAGCAATAACACTAGTATTATCACAAAATAAGGTTGAATTATTTAAGTTGATACCATAATCTAGGAGTTGGTTTTGTATCCATAGCATCTGTGAGCAGCAGCTGCCAGCAGCCATGTACTCTGCCTCAGCAGTTGATGTAGACACAGATTGTCTGCTTTTTGCAAAACCAAGAGACAAGTCTCATACCCAGGAACTGGCAAGTTCCAGAGGTACTTTTCCTGTCCACCCTACATCCAGCATAGTCAGCATCTGAGTATCCAGTTAACTCAAATTCTGACTCTGCAGGATACCAGAGTCCTAAACTAGGACAACTCTTTATATATCTCAAAATCCTTTTTAGAAAAATAAGATGAGATTCTTTAGGATTCACTTGGAATCTAGCACAAAGACATGTGGCAAACATTATGTCAGGCCTGCTAGCTGTTAAGTATAATAGAGGATCCAACAATTGCCCTATAATGTTTCTGATCTACATGTTTCCCTGCTGCATCAGAATCCACAACAACATTTGTAGCCATAGGTGTTTTCATTCCTGAAGCATCACCCATCCCAAACTTTTTAATAAGCTCTTTGGCATACTTAGATTGGGAGAGGAAGATACCATCAGGGAGCTGCTTCACTTGGAGACCAAGGAAGTAGGAAAGCTCACCCATGCTACTCATCTCAAATTTGGAATGCATGAGGTCAGCAAACCTCTGGCACAATTTGGGATCAGTAGACCCAAAAATAATGTCATCCACATATATTTGTACCAATAAGATTTAGGTCCTTATGATGTCTAGTGAAAATGGGTTTTATCTATGGTTCCTCTTGTAAATTTATGCTCTAAAAGAAAGCTAGCTAGGGTCTCATACCAAGCTCTTGGAGCTTGCTTTAAACCATAGAGAGCTTTATGCAACTTGTAAACATAAGAGGGTTGAGTTAGAGAGATAAAACCTGGAGGTTGTTCTACATAAACCTCTTCTTGAAGGACACCATTCAGAAAGGCACTCTTGACATCCATCTGGAATACCCTGAACTTTTTGTATGCTGCATAGGCTAGAAATATTCTAATGGCCTCCAACGTTGCAATAGGGGCAAAAGTTTGGTCATAGTCTATTCCTTCTTCTTGCCTATAACCTTGGGCAACCAGTCTAGCCTTGTTCCTTACTATGTTCCCTTCTGCATCTAATTTGTTCCTGTAGACCCATTTGGTTCCAATGAACTGGGTAGTTATGGGGTCTTGGAACCAAATCCCAAACTCTACATCTCTCAAACTGATTTAGTTCCTCTTGCATTGCAAGAATCCAATGGGAATCTTGCTCAGCTTCATGGATGGTGAGAGGTTCAATTTGAGAGAGAAAACATGCATGCATCAAGTCTTGATTGAGCTGATGTCTTGTCTGTACACCAACTGAAATGTCCCCAATCACTTGAGATCTGGGGTGATCTCTAAGTGTGACAAGATCAGTTTGTGGAGTTGGTTGAGCAACAGCTTCTGCAAACAATTCCTCTTGAGGAATGGTGCTGGCTGTTGATGGAAGTTCAGTTACTTCCTCTTGAATTTATTCTTCACTATCTTCAGCAGCCTGTAGAGTGGGATGAGTTGGAACCTCTTGGGTAAGGTTTAGTCCATCCATAGACTCACACATTGGTGAAACCTGCAAAGGACTATTGGTAGAAATGTCTTTCTCCTTATAAGACATGTTAGCTTCATCAAAAGACACATGAACAGATTCTTCAATTTTAAGGGATGATTTATTGAAAACCCTATAGGCCTTGCTTACTTGGGAATATCCTAGAAAAATCCCTTCTTCAGCCTTAGCCTCAAATTTTCAAACGTATCTTTTGTTATTAGTGTGGATGTAACATATGCAACCAAAAACTTTAAAGTAAGTGATTTTAGGTTTCTTTTCTTTAAGTAATTCATAGGGGGTCTTGTGTTTTAGCTTATGTATAAGACATCTGTTCAGGACATAGTTAGCTGTGTTTACAGCTTCTGCCCAAAAGGATAGAGGCATGTAGACATCTGCTAACAATGTACCTGCAGCTTCAATGAGTGTCCTATTTTTCCTTTCAGCAACCCCATTTTGTTGGAGAGATCTAGGAGCTGAGAAGCACTGCTTGATACCTTCCTTCTCACAGAACTCATGCATAAGAAGAGACTCAAACTCTGTGCCATGATCACTTCTGATCAATGCAACATGAGTAGAGAACTCAATCTGTATGGTCCTGAGAAAATCTGTAAGAACTTTGAATGTATCTGTCTTAGCTCTCAGGAAGGCTACCCAACTGAATCTGGAGAAATCATCAACAATAACTAAGGTGTAAGACTTCCCTCCTAGGCTTTGTACTGCAATGGGTCCAAAAAGATCCACATGAAGCAGATACAATATCCTAGGTGAATCACTTTTATTAATGGATTTGAAGCTAGTTTTAGTTTGCTTGCCTAGTTGACAAGCCCTGCATAGGATTTCCTTCTTGTAGGGACCAGAAGGTAAACCTCTAACAAGGTTGTCTTTAGATAACCTAGATATGTTCTTAAGGTTTACATGTCCTAGCCTTTTGTGCCATAACTCATTTTGGTTACTAGAGATATTGAGTAAACAAATATCAGTTGTGGCAGAAGTGAAATCTACTAAATATATGTTTCCTTGTCTAAGTCCAATTAAAACAGTTTGATTTTTATCATTTATAATAGAACAAGAGGTAGAGTTGAAATGTACCTGATAACCTTCATCACATAATTGACTTATGGATATAAGATTATGTTTGAGTCCTCTTACATATGTCACCTTTTTGAAGGTCACTGCTCCAATGCTTACTCTTCCATATCCTTCTGACTGACCACTCTTTGAGTCTCCAAATATCACCTTTGGTCCTAGCTTGGATTGATAGTTGGTGAGATTTGCTTTGCTGCCAGTCATGTGCTTGGAGCAGCCACTGTCCAGGTACCATGTCTGACTTAGCCTTGGACAGTTCTTCACTTGTACCTGCATTAGGAAATAAAGCTCAATTGTTCTTGACCCAGGTTACCTTGGGTCCTTGGTTTGGTTGAAAAGAAAAGCTAGAAATGACTGATAATGCAGGTTGAGACTTATACCCTAGTGGGTGATATCTCCTAGGTGGAATTATCCAATCAGCTACTGGATTAAATGCCTTGTTAGCTGTTTTAACATTTCTATAGGAGAAATTATTTATGTTTGGTCGTTCTGGGATCGACGAATTATTGTAAGTTCGTCGACCAGAGTTCGACGACTGGGGATGAGATCGTCGACCTCTACTCAGAGAATGACCATGGTCATTTTCTGCGTCCCACGTTCGTCGACCTCTGCTCGACGAACCACACACAGTTTGTCGATCGCAGTAAGACGAATAATTATTTCTGAGGTTTGCGTTCAACGTTCGTCGATCGGGGTTCGACGATCTTGCAGGATTTCGTCGATCTAAGTTCGACGAATTTTGCTGAACTTGGTTTTTGACAGCTTTCTTCTGTTTTTTGTTGCTATTGTCTAAGGGATTTGACTTGTTTTCTGATCTGGGTTTTTCAGTTAGTTTCTCTTTACCTTTAGCAGTGATGAACTTTATGGGAGTGGAAAATATGTTCTTCTTTATTATGGGGGGTAAACCTGATGAAGCACCCAAGCCCAGCCTGCCATTTAATCTGGCATTTATTGTGCTTGTGATATCCATCAGCTTGAGGCTTCTCCCATTGAGAGATTGCTCAAGTTGTTTTGCCTCACATAACTCAGATTTTAATTTGATTATCTGTTCATTAGCTAGAGTCAATTGGTCAGTTAGTTTTATATTTTCTGTGCTGACAGATTCTAGATTTTCTAGTCTAGTTCTCAAGGTTTTTATCTCTTTCTCTGAGTTTATTAAATCCATGCACATAGTTTTAAATTCTACTTTAAACAAATCAGAATTGAAATCAAAACTAGAGATCACCTGATCAGCCTCTGAGTCTGAGGCATCTTCATCTTCAGAATCCTCTTCTGATCCACAGTTGCTTCTGGAGGCATCTATTGCCATTAAGCATACCTCCTTGGATCTGGCTTCTTCCTCTTCTTCACTGGAGCTAGAGGAGGATGTTTCTTCTTCTGTGTCACTCCAGGACTCAACAACAAATCCTTTGTCCTTCCTTTTATACTTGTTGGAGGAGGGTCTGCTGCTTGGTTTTCTTCTGGAATCCTTGTCCCTGCCCTTGTCCTTTTTCTGATTTTCTGGGCATTCTGAAATATAGTGCCCTGGCTTTCTGCAACCAAAACACACAACCTCCTTAGTTGGTGTCTTGTCATATTTGGGTTTATCATCCTGCCTGGATGATTTTCTTCTAAAATCCTTTCTTGCCATTCTGTAGAATCTTTTGGCAAAGAGGCTCATTAACTCTTCATTGGAGGTAGATGTTTCATTGTCTTCAGAGGCTTTGAGGGCCAAGCTGTGCTCCTTCCTAACTGGTGTAGTTGCCTTCTGTTCTGCTGCCTCTCTTGATTTGACAAGCTGCTCATATGACTTCAGCTTGCCTAACAGAGATTCTGTTGAGATCTCATTGAGGCTTCTGGCTTCTTTGATTGGCCAGATTCTGGAGTCCCATGAACTGGGGAAACACATCAGTATCTTATCATTCACCTCAGTTAAGGTGATGTCCTTGTCAAGTGTCTTGAGTTCACTAATGATTGAACTTAATCTATTGTACATCTCAGCCACTGATTCTGTCTCATCCTTTTTGAAATTCTCATAGAGAGAAATGAGACTGGATCTTCTATCCTTTCTTTCATCAGCTGAGCCTGCTACCATTTGATTGAGAGAGTCCCAAATGGCCTTGGCTGAGGTGCACTCAGCCACCTTCTGAAATATGTCATCTGACATTGTTTGGGCCAGAATATTCATAGCCTTTGCATCAGCCATCTTGGCTTTCTTGTAGGCTTCGGTATTGTCTGGAGGTGGAACTGCACTCAGATTAGTTGATGTGCTGGCAAATGTTGTATGAGCTGGAGGAACACCTGTTGAGATGACAGAGAAAATATCCTCATCAATGGAGTTCATATATAATCTGATTCTTGCCTTCCAGATGGCAAACTTGTTAAGATTGCACACTGGAGGTCTGATGCTTGTATAATCCTTGTTTTGGGCCATGTCTGTGAGAACAAAATCTAGTAACAGAATAAAAACAAAGAGATCTAACTAAGGGATCTTTGGGTTCAGGTGTTAGCCTGTACAACCAATCAGGTATGGTATGTTTAACCAACCTGGCTCTGATACCAATTGAAAGTGCAGTTAGATCTGATATACTCTAGAGGGGGGGGTGAATAGAGTACATGGTGATTTTAAAACTTTTACAACTGCTGTTGTATTTTAGGTGTGTGTGTGTGTGCAGCAAATACAATAAATCAGAAAGTAGCAAAGGACTAATCACAACACAATCACAGAGCAAGGCCAGAAAACAAAAAGGAAAAGAAAGCAACCAGACGACACAAGAATTTTATAGTGGTTCCCCAAATCTGGGTAGTCCACTCTTCTACCACCCTGGTAGGAATCCACTGCAGGAAGGGGTTGATCAGGTGTCCTGGCACCAATGGAGTTTTGATCAGGTTCCCAAAAACCAAACCCTCAAGTCTTTTGGTGGGAGACTTGCAACCAGAATAATTTTGAAGGGAATTAAAACCCTATACAGAGGTGGAGTGAGAGGGTGATGAGGTCTTCTCTTTCTCAAGTCAAATGAGAAGACTTGTGGATGTTGTTTAGCAGCTTTGCTCCCCCTGAGATGTAGAATGGTTCAGGAAGAAAACTGGATCACTGCTTCAGGGTGATAGGTCTTCAAAGACCTAGAATTCCAGGTCCAGAGAAACTCTTCAGGAACTTCTTGCAACTGATATGAATGTATTGTTTTGAAGTTCTCCTGAGTAAAAGCAGATGAAGAAGACTCTTGATATTGATGTAATGTTCTTCTTCTTCTAGATCAATTTCTCTCTGGGCCAAGAATGAAATCCTTTTCTTGTGTTGTCTGAATCAATGTCTATGCTGTTCTAGATGTTCTGGTGTTGTGTCCTTGTTCAATTTCTTCTAGTTTTTGTATTTCTCTCTTATCTGTCAAGGAGAACATTCAAATTTTTGAATGCCGAGCAGTAATGACAGACGGCCTGGAAAGGAAGCAACAATTAATTATTTCCCCAACTGTTTCCATGGGAAAACGACATGAAATAATCCAGAATTAACTGCGCATTCTAATGGTAGTATTCTGTTAAGAACTGCCATTAATTGTCCAGGAATCAGCGCCATGAAATGAGACGGGAACGGAAGAAGACCTAGTCTGGAATCGTCGACCGAAGAACAGAATTCGTCGAACAGAGTCTTGAATTCGTCGAGCTGGGCTGAGTTCGTCGAGCTGGGCTGAGTTCGTCGAGCTGAGCTGAGTTCGTCGAGCTGAGCTGAGTTCGTCGAGCTGACAGTCTTCATTCGTTGAATAGACAATCTTCAATATCAGACAAACATTATTCGTCGAGCAGAGAACCAAATTCGTCGAGCTGAGAATAAACTTCGTCGAGCTGAGAAAAGTTCTGGACTTGGACAAAATACTCTGCATCTGCTGAAAAACTGTGTCGACACAAAATGTTGTCGACAGATTGATCTTGGTGTCGACACAACTCCCCTGGTGTCGACAGATTGGTCTAGGTGTCGACACAAAACCTCTGGTGTCGACACAAGGTGGTGTCGACTGAAATCCTGGGTGTCGACACAAATCGCCTGGTGTCGACACAAGCCCTAAGTGTCGACACAGATTCTCTGAGCACAAAAATCGTCGAGTACAGATTTAGCATTCGTCGACCTGAGAGGCTGTGAACTTGAGGTCCAAGTTCGTCGAGCAAAGAACAAAGTTCATCGAGCTCAGAACTGCGAATTGTCTCACGGTCGTCGAGCGCACAACTTCCTTCGTCGAGCTGAGTTCGACGAACGTCGAACTTATTTCACTTAGTCTGAAAATCTGATAGATCTGGAGTTCCTGAAGGTCTTGAAGAAGGCTGGTCCATCTGAAGTTGAGATAGAGGACTGTCCTAGACTCTAAGACACAAACTTGACCCAGACTATACATGATGGGTCACATCCTAAGTCAGTGAACCTAGCCCAAATCAACTAGGGATCCAACACCACCTACCACATTTTAAACTTTCTGCGTCTTCTCCACTCCTACGATTCTCAGCTCGCCCTTTCACGCGAGAACTTCAGCATCCCGCCTGACTAGAAGATCGCGAGATGGGAGGCAGCGGTGGAGATGCCGAGGGGAGAGGCAAATGCGCATGGACCCTTTCCAACCACCCCTTCTTCTCTACCACCCTCATCGAGGACGAGCTCATCACGGTGGTCGGCGATTTCATCCCGCCTGGCTTTGAGGCGAGGCGACCAGGGGCGGAGGAGAATATCAACCTCTCTGACGGGGAGCTCGCCATCCCCATAGCGCATTTCAATGCGGGCCTCCGGCTTCCCCTATGGCCCGAGGTCCGACAAATATTGAAGTACTTTGGAGTCGTCCTGGGGCAGCTGACCCCCAACTCGGTGGCGGTCGTGGTTGGGTTCGCCTGCTTCCTACGGGAAGAGCGGATCGAGTTCAGCCTCGCGGTCTTCCACAAGCTGTTCTCCTTCCAGGTGAACAAGGACGGCACCGCATGCTTCTCCAACAACCACCTCAAGGTGCGGAAGACAGTGAACAAGAGCCACAACTGGCTCCAGAAGTTTGTCTATGTCAAAGGCGATTTTGGCAATGTACCATTCTCGTCGGTCCAACTCAGCGAAGCGTGCTACCTCCCCTAGCCTGGGGGGCCATGAAGCCGAGCTCTGCGGGTTCTTTCAGGGGAAGAACTTCGAGATCGCGTTCCTTCGTAGGAACGTCGATTCTCTCACCCCCGTCCTGCCCGGGGAGGTAAGCCACTCGCGCTCGATCCTTTTTTACTTAACCTTTTCTCTTTGTAGCTCTAACCATCTTACTGCAGGTGAGCGATACCTATCCCCCTGCACCCTCCTTATGAGAGTGCGCAAGTCGCCCCGGCGAGCTCGCTCATGCCAAGGCGGCGGCTGCCGCGCATCTCGAGATCTAGGCCCTCGCCCCCCAGACGCGGGTCACCCATAATCAACCTCCTCCACCGCCGTCGTCCAAGAAGTCAAAGACCGCGGGCGGTGCACCTCCTACATCTTGGGAAAAAGGCAAGGCCCCGACGAGCCAATATCCGGAAGTGGCCGTCACTCGTGGCGCTTTGACCGGCGGTCCTGCCAGTGAGATGGCCGACACCTCCGGGGTGCGAGAGCAGGCGTCCGCCGACAGGCCCGTACCGAGGGTGCACCACAACTTCGGCTATGGCGAGCGGCACTTGGACTAGCTCGGCAAACCCCTCCTTCAATGGGACCAAGGGGAGAACCGGGCATCAATCTCCACCCTGCTGCCAAGCTGGCTGGAGCAGGACAGCACTAGCGGGGAGGCCTACGCCTTCTCTTTCGGCCTATATGTGCGGGAGGACGCCGCAGTCTACGACCAAGAGTCCACGCGGGCACTCTTCACGAAAGCGCGCGGGCCTAGCTACGTGGCTGGCCCATATGGCGAGTCGCCGGTGCATGCAGATGGAGCGGAATTCCGCCTTGCTCCAAAAGCTCGCCAACAACAAGGATGAGGCCCGCTGCCTCGTGCTGGAGGAGGCAGAGCGGAAAAGGAAGCGGGCGGATGAGGCCAACGCTATTTTCTCCGCATACTTGGGGGGGGGGGGGGGGGTAAGTCCCGAAACTCGAACAAGATGCCTTTCTTTAGATTGCCTCCACTAACTCATGTTTCTTTTATTTCTTTTCGCAGGGCGCGGCAACAACCCATCACCTCGTCCTTAAAATCGCCACCCTCCAGAAGGAGAATGTGGCGTTGTAGGTATGGGTGCAAGAGCTGGAAGCGGCCGCTCCACCGCCGCCCTCCAGCAGCAGCTGCTAGCTCGCCCACTACTCCGACTACGATCTGGAAGAGACGATGCAAAAGAACGTCGTCAATGCCGTGACGTACACTATCCAGACCATGTAGCGGGTCGACCTAGTGACGAGCAAAGGCGTTGGGCTCTTGGAGAGCGATGTGGTTCCGGAGTTGTTCCTTTTGGTACCAAAGCCGGGCGACGAATCCTTCCAACCCCTTTTGGAGAGCTCGTCGCCCGAGAGCTCCCCCCGCTGAACCCCCATGCCACACTTCTTTCTTTCTTTTTGCAGTCCATGTATTTTCTTTTTCCTTATTATAATGTAAATGCAGGCTGAGCCCCATCCTTGTAACTTTTTTGTGAATAATAATACATGCCCTTTTTCAAGAATTCTATTGCTTATGGTAATTTTTCCTCTCTTTTGTGTACTCGCGACTCGGCTCTGCCTTCCTGCTCACTGCCTCCGGACCCACTCCTCGCTAGTGAGATCGTACGGATGAGGACTTAGTTTAAAAAATTGATAACAACTTAGGTAATTGGTCCGCGAGCGGCGATCCACCGCCTTTACTCAGAGAGCTTCTCCGCAGTGCTTGTGAGACTTAGGTTTAGGCATCTCTCGGCCCGCCCCATGAGTGCTTGACCTGTGCAAACTGGGACCCATCTGGCGCGACTTGGAGGCTTGTGAGTGACTCGCGTAATTGATCCTCGCAACCTGGGTCGCTCTGCTTGGACTGAGGATATTTATGGATTGGCAGTAGCGAGACCTAGCTCGCTAGGAGGGGCTAGACCTGGTTCGCCAAGAGGGCTGTTGGATCCCTGGTTGATTTGGGCTAGGTTCACTAGATTAGGATGTGACCCAACCTGTATAGCCAGGGCCAAATTTGTGTCCTAGAGTCTAGGCCAAGTCCTTAGAGTCAATATCAGATGGACCAGATATCAACAAGACCATCAGAGTCTCCAGACTTAGAAGATTTCAAGACTAAGTAAAATGAGTTCGACGTTCGTCGAACTCAGCTCGACGAAAGGTGTTCGGCGCTCGACGATCGTGAGACATTTCTTTGTGCTGAGCTCGACGATCTTTGTTCTCTGTTCGACGAATGTTGAGTTTCTACATCAAGCTAAAGTCAGGATAACTTCAGAATTTTTCTAAGTCCAGCTTCAAGCTTTGGTCGACGAACTAGATTCTGAGCTCGACGAACTTGGACCTCAAGTTCTCAACTTCTCAGGTCGACGAAGTCAACTTCTCAGGTCGACGATTTCTACTCTACGATTTGATTCCTTCTCAGTCAGAGACTTCACAGATTCCAAGTCCACAATCATTCTCAGCTCGACGAATTTGGATCTCAGCTCGACGAATGAAGATTGTCAGTTCGACGAATGTTAAAGCAGAATTGACAAGATTTCCCTGGAAGACTAATTACTATTGTCTGGTCGACGAACTCATCAAGCTCAGCTCGACGAACTCAAGCTCAGCTCGACGAACTGTGAACTCAGCTCGACGATTGGTGTTCTTTGTTCGACGATTCCAGACTAGGTCTTCTCCAATTTCCCATCCCGGTTCTTGGTGATGATTCCGGAGTAATCATTGCCAGATCCTCTCAGAATGTTACCGTTAGAACGCGCATTGATCTTGGATTATTACATGCCGTCTTTCCATGTGACAGTTAGGGAAATCATTGATTGCCGCTTCTTTCCAAGGCCGACTACAATTACTGTTCAACATTCAAATTTCGAATGTTCCTCAGTCAGCAAAAACAAGACACAAAAGAAAAGGATTAATCAGTAAGAGATACGACCAGCAAAAAGACACACAGACAGATTGCACAGAAGAACAATCATACAGAAATCTAAAGTTCTACTGCAATCAGCCCAGGCCAGAGAACATCTTCAATTCTACAGGACAACTTCAAAAGGACAACAAAACTCTATCTGTAAAAGAAGTTCCTGAAGCAATCTCTGGTCCAGACACTCAAGCTTTCAAGACCTGTCACCCTGAAGTAGTGCTCCAGTTTTCCTGATCTCAGGGGGAGCAAATCTGCTAACATCAATCCACAGTCTTCTCAGTTGTTATTGAGAAAGAGAAGACACCATCACCTCTCTTCCAACTCCTGTACATGGTTTTAATTCCCTTCAAAATTATTCCTAGTTACAAGTCTCCTACCAAAAGACTTGAGGTTTTGGTTTTTGAGCATCTGAACAAAAGCTCATTGGTGTCAGACACCTGATCAAAAACCTGAGTGGATTCCTACCAGGGTGGTAGAAGAGTGGATGTACCCTGGTTGGGGAACCAATATAAATTTCTTGTGTCGTCTGGTTGCCCTCTTCTTTTGTTTTCGCTGTGCTCTGTGATTGTTTAGGTTGCTGTGATTATTGTTTTATTAACTGACCTGTTCACTTAGGAATACAACAAAAGTTGTAAATTTTTTTTTTAAAGAGAGCACAATACTCTATTCACCCCCCCCCCCTCTAGAGTATTTCAGATCTACCTTGCACTTTCAATTGGTATCAAAGCCAGGTTGGTTAATATACCATACCTTAATTGGTTGTACATGCTAACACCTGAACCAAAAAGATCCCTCTTGTGAGATCTGATTGTTTTGTTTTTGTTGTTAGATTTATTTTTTCACAGAAATGGCCCAAAACAAAGACTATGCAAGCATCAGACCTACAATATGCAATCTTAACAAGTTTGCCATCTGGAAGGCAAGAATCAGACTATATATGAATTCCATTGATGAGGATATTTTTGCTTCTATCTTGACAGGAGTACCTCCAGCACCTGCAGCTTCTACAAACACTTCTACCAACATGACTGCAGTACCTCCTCCAGAGAATAATGATGCCTACAAGAAAGCCAAAATTGCAGATGCAAAGGCAATGAATATCTTGGCTCAAACTATTTCAGATGACATATTTCAGAAGGTGGCTAAGTGCACCTCAGCCAAAGCCATTTGGGACTCCCTCAACCAAATGGTAGCTGGCTCAGCAGATGAAAGAAAAGACAGGAGATCAAACCTCATATCCCTGTATGAGAACTTCAAGAAGGATGAAGCTGAATCAGTTGCAGAAATGTATAACAGGTTGAGTTCAATCATCAATGAGCTCAAGACCTTGGATAAAGACATCACCTTGACAGAGGTGAATGAAAAAATTTTGATGTGCTTCCCTAGCTCTTGGGACTCCAGAATCTGACCTATCAAAGAAGCCAAAAGCCTAAATGAGATATCAACTGAATCTCTGCTAGGTAAATTAAAGTCTTATGAGTAGTTGATCAAATCAAGAGAAGCAGCAGAGCAGAAGGCAACAACCCCAGTGAGAAAGTATCACAGCATAGCCTTCAAAGCATCTGAGGAAAGTGAGACCTCAACATCAAATGAAGAATTGATGAACCTCTTTGCAAAAAGATTCTATAAGATGGCTAGAAAGGATTTCAGAAGGAAATCATCCAGGGAGGATGATAAGCCTAGATTTGACAAGACACCAACCAAGGAGGTTGTGTGCTTTGGATGCAGAAAGCCTGGACATTACATCTTTGAATGTCCAGAAAATTAGAAGAAGGAGAAAAACAAAGAAAGAGACTCCAGAAGAAAATACAGCAGCAGACTCTCTTCCAGCAAGTATAAAAAGAAAGACAAGGGCTTTGTTGCTGAGACATGGAGTGATACAGAGGAAGAATCATCCTCTTCCAGCTCAAGTGAAGAAGAGGAAGAACCAAGATCCAAGGAGGTTTGTCTTATGACAGTTGATGCCTCCAGGAGCTGTCCTGGATCAGAAGGAAAATCTGAAGATGAAGCAGCCTCAGACTCAGAGGCAGATCAGGTTCTCTCAAGTTTTTATTTCAATTCTGAGTCATTTAAAACTGAATTTAAAACCATGTGTTTAGATTTAATTAATTCAGAAAAAGAAATAAAAACCCTTAGAGAAAGACTAGGAAATCTTGAATCTGTCAACTCAAAAAACATTAAACTAACAAATCAACTAACTCTAGCAAATGAACTGATAATCAAATTAAAATCTGATTTATGTGAGACCAAACAACTTGAGTAATCTCTCAATGGGAGAAGTCTCAAGCTGATGGACATAACAAGCATAGTTAATGCCAGATTAAATGGCAAGCTGGGCTTGGGTGCTTCATCAGGTTTACCCCCCATAATTAAGAAAAATATTCTTACAACACCCATTAAATTTATTTCTGCCAAGGGAAAAGAAAAGATAATAGACAAACCAATGTCAGCAAACAACCCAAAACCCATAGACAAGAGAAATAGAAATCAGAAAACAACTGATAAAAACAAGATTCAGCAACATTCGTCGAACTCAGATCGACGGAATGTGGCCAGTTCGTCGAACCCAGATCGACGAACGCTGAACGCAAACTTCAGGTATAACAATTCGTCTAACTGCGATCAATGAACTTCGTATGGTTCGTCGAGCAGAGGTCGACGAACTTAGGGCGCAGAAAATGACTATTGTCATTCTCTGAGCAGAGATCGACGATCTCAGCCCTATTCGTCGAACTCTGGTCGACGAACTTACAGAAAATCGTCGAACCCAGAAGAACCAAACTTAAATCATTTCTCTTACAGAAATTCTAAGCCAACTAATAAACCATTCAATCCAGCAGCTGATTGAGTTATTCCACCTAGGAGATATCACCCCTTAGGTTATAAATCTCAACCTACTTTATCAGTTATTTCCAGCTTTTCTTTTCAACCAAATAAAGGACCCAGGGTAAGTCAGACCTGATACTTGGACAATGGTTGCTCCAAACATATGACAGACAACAAGGACAATTTATCCAATTACAAGTACAAGCTAGGACCAAAGGTGGTCTTTGGTGATTCAAAGAGTGGCCAGTCAGAATGATATGTAGCAATCAAAATTGGGACAGTTACTTTCAAGAAAGTAACATATGTAAGAGGACTTAAATATAACCTAATATCCATAAGTCAATTATGTGATGAAGGTTATCAAGTACACTTTAACTCTACCTCTTGTTCTATTATTAACAGTGAAAACCAAACTGTTTTAATTGGAATTAGACAAGACAACATATATCTAGTAGATTTTATTTCTGCCCAAACTGATGTTTGTTTACTCAATATCACTAGTAACCAAAATGAGTTATGACATAAAAGATTAGGGCATGTAAATCTTAAGAATATAGCTAGGTTATCTAAAGACAACCTTGTTAGAGGTTTACCTTCTGGCCCCTACAAGAAGGAAAACCTATGCAGGGCTTGTCAATTAGGCAAGCAAACTAAAACTAGTTTCAAATCCATTAATAAAAGTGATTCAACTAGGATTCTGTATTTGCTTCATGTGGATCTATTTGGACCCATTGCAGTACAAAGCCTAGGAGGGAAGTCTTACACTTTAGTGATTGTTGATGATTTCTCTAGATTCAGTTGGGTAGCCTTTCTGAGAGCTAAGTCAGATACATTCAAGGTTCTTACAGATTTTCTCAGGACCATACAGATTGAGTTCTCTACTCATGTTGCATTGATCAGAAGTGATCATGGCACAGAGTTTGAGTCTCTTCTTATGCATGAGTTCTGTGAGAAGGAAGGTATCAGGCAGTGCTTCTCAGTTCCTAGAACTCTCCAACAAAATGAGGTTTCTGAAAGGAAAAATAGGACACTCATTGAATCTGCAGACACATTATTGGCAGATGCTTACATGTCTCTATTCTTTTGAGCAGAAGTTGTAAACACTGCTAACTATGTCCTGAATAGAAGCCTTATACATAAGCTAAAAATAAGACCCCCTATGAATTACTTAAAGGAAAGAAATCTAAAATCACATACTTTAAAGTTTTTGGTTGTATATGTTACATTCACACAAATAACAAGAGATACATTGAAAAGTTTGAGGCTAAGGCTGAAGAAGAGATTTTTCTAGGATACTCTCAAGTAAGCAAGACCTATAGGGTCTTTAATAAATCCATCCTTAAAATTGAAGAATCAGTCCATGTATCTTCTGATAAAGCTAACATGTCTTATAAGGAGAAAGAGATTTCTACCATAAGCTCTTTGCAGGTTCCACCACTGTGTGAGTCTATGGATGGACTAAACCTTACCCAAGAGGTGTCAACCCATCCTTCTCCACAGGCTGCTGAAGACAGTGAAGATGAGATTCAAGTGGAAGTGGCTGAACTTCCCTCAACAGCTAGTACCATTTCTCAAGAGGAATTAAATACAGAAGCTATTGCTCAACAAACTCCACCAACTGATCTTGTCACACTTAGAGATCACCCCAGATCTCAAGTGATTGGAGACATTTCAGCAGGTGTACAGACAAGGCATCAACTCAACCAAGACTTGATGCATGCCTGTTTTCTCTCTCAAATTGAACCTCTCTCCATCCATGAAGCAGAGCGAGATCCTCACTGGATCATTGCAATGCAAGAGGAACTAAATCAGTTTGAGAGATGTAGAGTTTGAGACTTGGTTCCAAGAACTCATAACTACCCAATTATTGGAACCAAGTGGGTCTACAGGAACAAGCTAGATGCTCAAGGGAACATATTGAGAAACAAGACTAGGCTTGTTGCTCAAGGCTACAGGCAAGAGGAAGGAATTGACTATGACCAAACCTTTGCCCATGTTGCAAGGTTAGAGGCCATAAGAATATTCCTTACCTATGCAGCTCACAGGAGATTCAAAGTGTTCCAAATGGATGTCAAGAGTGCATTTCTGAATGGAGTGCTTCAAGAAGAGGTTTATGTAGAACAACCTTCAGGTTTTATCTCTCTAACTCAACCCTCTTTTGTATTTAAATTGCATAAAGCTCTCTATGGTTTAAAGCAAGCTTCAAGAGCTTGGTATGAGACCTTAACAAGCTTTCTTTTAGAGCATATATTTACAAGAGGAAACATAGATAAAACTCTTTTCACTAGACATCATAAGGACCAAATTTTGTTAGTACAAATATATGTGGATGACATCATTTTTGGGTCTACTGATCCCAAATTATGCAAGAGGTTTGTTGACCTCATGCATTTTAAATTTGAGATGAGTAGCATGGGTGAGCTTTCCTACTTCCTTGGTCTCCAAGTGAAGCAGCTCTCTGACGGTATCTTTCTCTCCCAAGCTAAGTATGCTAAATAGCTTATCAAGAAGTTTGGGATGGGTGATGCTTCAGGAATGAAAACACCTATGGCTACTAATGCTGTTGTGGATTCTGATGCAGCAGGGAAACATGTAGATCAGAAACATTATAGGGCAATTGTTGGATCCCTATTATACCTAACAGCTAGCAGACCTGATATCATGTTTGCCACATGCCTTTGTGCTAGGTTCCAAGTGAACCCTAAAGAATCTCACCTTATTTTCTTAAAAAGAATTTTGAGATATATAAAGAGTTGTCCTAATCTTGGACTCTGGTATCCTGCAGAGTCAGAGTTTGAGTTAACTTGATACTCAGATGCTGACTATGCTGGATGTAGAGTGGACAGGAAGACTACCTCTAGAACTTGCCAGTTCCTGGGTATGAGACTTGTCTCCTGGTTTTGTAAAAAACAAATATCTGTGTCTACATCAACTGCAAAAGCAGAATATATGGCTGTTGGCAGCTGCTGTTCACAAATATTATGGATACAAAACCAACTCCTACACTATGGTGTCAACTTAAATAATTCAACATTATTTTGTGATAACACTAGTGCTATTGCTATAGCACAGAATCCAGTTCACCATTCTAGAACTAAACATATTGAAATAAGACATCATTTCATTAGAGATAATGTAAACAAAAAAAATTAACTTAATCCATATTCCTACTGATCTACAGAGAGCATACATTTTCACCAAACCTTTGGATGAGAAAAATCATCTGTTCTTTATAAATCAACTGGGAATGATCAATGGAGAAGAGTTAAATTAGTTTCTGTCTGCATTCGACGAATTTTCCAGAGTTCGTCGAACGGAGTTCGACGAATTAGGGAAAGTTTGAGAGATTCTCGTCGAACGGAGATCGACGAATTTTCTGTGTGTGGAAACAAGTTTCGTCGACCAGAGATCGACGAACTTTGCTTCAGAAGACGTTTCATCAAACAGAGTTCGACGAACTGTTTTCGATTCTTCTGGATGAGATCGACGAATTATTTGTCTATAATTTATTTCATCGAGCTCAGTTCGAAGAATTGTTTCCTTTTCGTGGAACGGAGATTGTCGATTCATATTCTGAAAATATTATATTTAGGTTTTCTTCGACCTCCGTCCCGCGCTTTCAGTTCTCTTGATCTTGATCGCCGTTTTCTCTGTCTTTCTTGCAGGTCATCAATGGCGATTCCAGCAGGAGCTTTGGCTGCCATGAAATTTGACACTGGTTTCTACATGGATTTCGATTCATTCCAACACTCTGACCCAATCTTCCTCTACATTCTGGAACTATTAGAGGAACTTGGTCTCAAATATTTCATGACCAGAAGGATTAAACTACATGCGACTGAGATTAGAGAATGGGTATACACGTCTACTGCTTCTGAGGATGATACATTGACAGGAACTATCGGGAGTACTGCTGTTTCCCTATCTCCCGCCGTTCTCTCTGAGATTTTTGGTTTGGTAAATGGAGAAGATGATATGGAAATGGATTCTGAAGAATACAGTTCGATGCTGAAGTTGATGGGGTTTTCTGGAAGCAACCCTAACAAGTTGTTAAAGAGACAACTGTCTGCCGCCTATCAGTTCCTGGCAGATATTGTGGGAAAAATACTAATGGGCAAGCACACCGCACATGATTACATTACCCGACATCAATTCCTTATCATGTGTGCGGTGGTGAATAAGTGTCCCGTGGATTGGAGCAAGATTTTCTTTGAGTTGATAAAGAAGAAAAACAGCAAGAAAGAGGTTTGCTTTGGAAGAATCCTGGGGATATTCCTCAAGGAAAAGGCTGGTGAATTCATGGTCTCCCCGACCATCTTCATCAATGCCAGCAAGCGCCTCACCTGCGCTTTGTTTGGCAGATGGGAGAGGACGATCTCCAAGCCATCCAAGGCTTCCTCCTCTTCCATCCCTGCTTCAGAAGGCACCAGGGCTGTTAAAGCCACTCCCACACCTGCTGAGGAGATCCTTCCCCCTCCACCATCTCCTCCAGCACCCCTTCAAGCAAATCAACCTCCTCATGTGCCTACTCCTCCATCTCCACCACTGGACATCACCAACATCTCATCTTCCCCTCTGCAATCTAATCAACAACCCACACCTCCAGCTTCACCTCATGACACACATATCCTTACACCTCCCCAGTCTCCACTTCCCCCTCATTTGTCCTCCATTCCATCTTACACCCTACCCACAGACACTACCATGCCAGATGCCACCATTCCATCTTCATCACCATCCATTCATCACATATCAGCTGTTCCACCCTCCATTCCATCCTCTTCCCCTTCCTCCTTTGATTCAACCACCATATCATCTATCCTCACCATTCTTACTTCTCTCATCAAAACTCTTATCACAGAGGCCATTACACCTCTTGTGAATTCCATTAATTCTTTATCTACCCAAATTTCTGCCCTCTCTACTGCCCCCTCCTCAGTCTAGGGCCTGGCCTCAGTCCCCACTGAACCCAGGCAGGGGGAGATGCCTGATGATGAAGCAGCAGCTCAAACTTCAGATTCAGCTTCCCCAGCTGATACAGCTTCAGAAGTTTTTCCAGATTGTACAAATACAGAATTAATTGATTTGATTAATTTTATTAATACTGATAGGGATATTGCTGACATGGATACTGCTGAAACTGTTTGTGATTTTTCTCTCAATCCCACAGTTAATCTACAAGAATTACTGAAAGTTTTTGATACTGTACATATGCAGTCTCTTCCAGCAGACTTTACTAAGCCACAGTTGGCTATTGTTCCCTATACCTCTCCAATAAGTCCAGCAGTTGCTAAGCAACTCTGTGACAGTTTTGCTCTTCCAGTTGTTGCTCCATCATCTACAGTTATTCCAGAAGATATCTCAGCCCTAGTTTTTGTTATGGATGATTCCCCTATGCCAGATTTGGATGAGCTAATCCTGGCTGATATTGAAGAGGAGAATAAGGCAGCAGCTGAAAGCTCTGTCCCTACTATTCCTGATTCCTGTACAGTCTCCTCCTCAACTGTTGCTGAAACTCCAGTTCCTGAAACTTCTACTTCTGCTCCTGCTACAGCAAAAGCTGTTATTGATGATAAAGCTTTAAAAGCTTTGGATGCTCTTTATGATAACCCTCAGAGTTCTGATTCTGAAGATGATGAAGCTGATGATGATGATGATTCAGATGAAGAAGCTTCTAAGAAGAAAAAGAAAGTGTTATCAAAGAAAAGGAAGGCTCCTCCTCCTCCAGCTCCTAAGCCTAATCCAAATGCTGACACCCCTTATTACATTCTGCATAATGTTACTCCATATAAGGGAATGCCTGCATGGATGTGGCTATCCAAGAACTAGCAGAAGGATACGAAAAGAAGTAGGAGATACTCTCCTCCTCCAGTTCACAAATACAGGAAGGATCCATCTCCTCCTCCTCCAGCAGCTGGTGCCACTGGCTCTAGCTCTCAGAGATCTGCCCCCATGCAAACCTATCAGAGACAGTCAGAGAGATCATCTGGAAGCAGCCAGTAGAGGCAACCTTCCTCAGGAAATAAACAGCAGCAGCAACAACAAATATCTGAAGAACAGAAAGCTGACAGTCCTAAAAGGCCATACTCTCCTCCAATTCCATTTGAAGATCCTGAAACTGCAAATACTGCAAGAATGGCTAGATTCCAGGAGCTAATTGGACTTTCTTTGATCAATAAAGCAAAGGCTGAAGGAAAAGACACATCAGGTTTAACAACAATGTCAAAGTACAAAAAAGAAGAGTTAAAAAGGTTTGACAAAGGCAACAAGCTCTTCAATGTTGATGATTATATGAAGCTCCATCCAGAAGCAGTTGTCCCCAGTGCTACATCACTGAAAATCATTGGGGCAGCTGACATGACTATGATTCAAGCTCAGGCTCAAGATCCTAACAGAGAAATCATCTTCAAAAATCCAGGAGAAAAGAAAACAGAAGACAAGCCTTTGCAGAAAAAGAAGAAGTAATCCTTATTTTGTTTCATTTTCTTTCTGCATTTGTTTTCAAACTGTGCTATTTGTTTAAACAAAGCCATGTATATATATATATATATGTTGCATGTGTTGGTAATTCTCTGCCAGATATATTTTTTTTCCTGCTTTGTTTATCTGTTTGTTTATGTTTTGAGTCTCTTAGTGACCTCACCCAAATAGGGGGAGATTGTTGGATCTCTGGTTGATTTGGGCTAGGTTCACTAGATTAGGATGTGACCCAACCTGTATAGCCAGGGTCAAATTTGTGTCCTAGAGTCTAGGCCAAGTCCTTAGAGTCAACATCAGATGGACCAGCTATCAACAAGACCATCAGAGTCTCCAGACTTAGAAGATTTCAAGACTAAGTAAAATGAGTTTGACGTTCGTCGAACTCAGCTCGACGAAAGGTGTTCGGCGCTCGACGATCGTGAGACATTTCTTTGTGCTGAGCTCGACGATCTTTGTTCTCTGTTCGACGAATGTTGAGTTTCTACATCAAGCTAAAGTCAGGATAACTTCAGAATTTTTCTAAGTCCAGCTTCAAGCTTTGGTCGACGAACTAGATTCTGAGCTCGACGAACTTGGACCTCAAGTTCTCAACTTCTCAGGTCGACAAAGTCAACTTCTCAGGTCGACGATTTCAGTATTCTACTCGACGATTTCTGCTCTACGATTTGATTCCTTCTCAGTCAGAGACTTCTTAGATTCCAAGTCCACAATCATTCTCAGCTCGACGAATTTGGATCTCAGCTCGACGAATGAAGATTGTCAGTTCGACGAATGTTAAAGCAGAATTGACAAGATTTCCCTGGAAGACTAATTGCTATTGTCTGGTCGACGAACTCATCATGCTCAGCTCGACGAACTCAAGCTCAGCTCGACGAACTGTGAACTCAACTCGACGATTGGTGTTCTTCGTTCGACGATTCCAGACTAGGTCTTCTCCAGTTTCCCGTCCCGGTTCTTGGCGATGATTCCGGAGTAATCAATGCCAGATCCTCTCAGAATGTTACCGTTAGAACGCGCATTGATCTTGGATTATTGCATGCCGTCTTTCCATGAGACAGTTAGGGAAATCATTGATTGCCACTTCTTTCCAAGGCTGACTGCAATTACTACTCAACATTCAAATTTCGAATGTTTCTCAGTCAGCAAAAATAAGACACAAAAGAAAAGGATTAATCAGTAAGAGATATGACCAGCAAAAAGTCACACAGACAGATTGCACAGAAGAACAATCATACAGAAATCTAAAGTTCTACTACAATCAGCCCAGACCAGAGAACATCTTCAATTCTACAGGACAACTTCAAAAGGACAACAAAACTATATCTGTAAAAGAAGTTCCTGAAGCAATCTCTGGTCCAGACACTCAAACTTTCAAGACCTGTCACCCTGAAGCAGTGCTCCAGTTTTCTTGATCTCAGGGGAAGCAAATCTGCTAACATCAATCCACAGTCTTCTCAGTTGTTATTGAGAAAGAGAAGACACCATCACCTCTCTTCCAACTCCTGTACATGGTTTTAATTCCCTTCAAAATTATTCCTGGTTACAAGTCTCCTACCAAAAGACTTGAGGTTTTGGTTTTTGAGCACATGAACAAAAGCTCATTGGTGTCAGGCACCTGATCAAAAACCTGAGTGGATTCCTACCAGGGTGGTAGAAGAGTGGATGTACCCAGGTTGGGGAACCACTATAAATTTCTTGTGTCGTCTGATTGTCCTCTTCTTTTGTTTTGGTTGTGCTCTGTGATTGTTTAGGTTGCTGTGATTATTGTTTTATTAACTAACCCGTTCACTTAGGAATACAACAAAAGTTGTAATTTTTTTTAAAGAGATCACAATACTCTATTCACCCCCCCTCTAGAGTATCTCAGATCCACCTTGCACTTTCAAGGGCCTAGACCCAGCTCACCAGGAGGGCTATGCGAGATCCATCTTTACCGAGAGGGCTATGTCGTGGGGGCTATGTTAGGAGGTCTATGCCGAGTGGGAAGACTTCATCGAGTGACATCCAGCCCTGCCAGCTAGTGGGTGCCTGGCAGCAAGATCTTCTCGGGGTCTGGGTAGACTCTCTCGAGTGACATCTAACCCTGCCATCTAGTGGGAGCCTAGCGGCGGGATATTTTCGGGGTCTGGGGTAGGCTCTCTCGAGTGACATCCAGCCATGCCAGCTAGTGGGAGCCTGACAGCGGGATCTTCTTGGGGTCTGGGGTAGACTCTCTCGAGTGACATCCAGCCCAGTCATCTAGTGAGAGCTTGACAGCGAGATCTTCTCGAGGTCTGGGGCATACTTTCTCGAGTGACATGCAGCCCTGCCTGCTAGTGGGAGCCTGGCATCGAGATCTTCTCGGTGTCTAGGGTAGACTCTCTCGAGTGACATCTAGCCCTGCCAACTAGTGGGAGCCTAGCAGCGGGATCTTCTCGGGGTCTGGGGCAGACTCTCTCGAGTGACATCCAACCCTGACAGCTAGTGGGAGCCTGACACCGAGATCTTCTCGAGGTCTGGGTAGGCTCTCTCGAGTGACATCCAGCCCTGCCAGCTAGTAGGAGTCTGGCAGCGAGATCTTCTCGGGGTCTAGGGCAGACTCTCTAGAGTGACATCCAGCCCTGCCAGCCAGTGCGAGCCTGGCAGCGGGATCTTCTCGGGGTCTAGGGCAGACTCTCTCGAGTGACATCCAGCTCTGCCAGCTAGTCGGAGCCTGGCAGCAAGATCTTCTCGGGGTCTAGGGCAGACTCTCTCGAGTGACATCCATCCCTGCCAGCTAGTGGGAACCTGACAGCGAAATATTCTCGGGGTCTGGGTAGACTCTCTCGAGTGACATCCAGCCCTGCCAGCTAGTGGGAGCCTGACAACGGGATCTTCTCGGGGTCTGGGTAGACTCTCTTGAGTGACATCCAGCCCTGTCAGCTAGTGGGAGAGTGATATCTCTAAAACAAACTTGCAAAAAGATCTAAAAAGCCTCGATATCTCATATTTACAAAAGAGAATGTTACACTTTGTTCATGGATAGAAGTGCTTCAAGTCATCACCGCTCCAGGTGTGCGATCTTTTTCCTCCAGATGGCAATCGGAGGTCGGCGTTTTCAATCTTCTTCCCGATCGATGAAATGCTAGAGCGGCGTAAACCAAAAAATTACGAGAGAGCAGCAGATCGATTTCCTCCAGGCGGCGTGACCTACACGATCGGCGGCAGGAATACGCGAACAAGAGCGGCGACGGGACAAAGCACGGGAGAGGGGGCTCGGGCAAAACGAAACGACTATTCGAGAATGTTGGAGTGTGCTCGAAGCATCTGTGTGATCGTTTAGTTTAGAACGATCTAATCGTTGCCCCTAGCATGAGTATTTATAGACAAACCATAAATACCCGATTATTGGTTGTTGGATTCCTATCGGATCCTAAGCGCAATCCATTAAGCGCCCGTCACACCTAATTCAATAAACCTTAACACTTTTCTCCTTATCATACACAAAATTTAGATTTTAGATAGTATTTTCTTATGAGATTTATTTAGTGAAAATAGCTAAAATTGTTTAAATCTCAAAGTAGTGGTGAATGATCTTTAAAAATATCCAAATTAACACTGGGGTGTATAATAGCTCAGAAATGCTACCTAAATTTTTCCATAATTTTATCCCATGTTTATGGTCCTCAAAAATGTTACTTTTGTCAATTTCAATTTTGAAATATATTAATTTTTTCAGAAAATTTTCAAAAAATTTATGAGTGTAGTCCTCTCTGTAAGGAACATTTTTGACATTCAAAATTTTTCGTCAAATTCCTAAATTTTGGTCAAAAAATCGAGAAATTATCTACTTTATAAAGGTTGTGCGGATTGTAAATCGGGCTCGGAAATCAACGACTGAGATTGAGCCTGTTTCCCGCGCTGGAACACCGTCCCCTGCAGCGGATTCGCACCCGGATCCGTTGCGGGGAGCGCGTAATTTTAGAGATCCCGGGCTGTTTGATCTCTGCCTCCAAATCAGACAGCTCTTGCGCTTCTTGTCCCATAGTGGCTTACACAAGCCCTCCACCGCAGGTCGGGGATGTCCACGCCACCTCCCCCGGTTGTTTTGTCGGGTGTCGACTCTCCCTCCGTCGGTGGTACGGCGACTTGGCGCTGCCAGCCACTTCCATAATTACTTAACAGAGTCCTAGGCGGGTGGTGCGACCGACTTTGTTTCTAGCAGTGCTCGTGCCACTGCACATTGGCCATCTGGGTGCAGCGCCATCGCCCCTGGCCGGATCGCCGGGGTATTGAGATTCCTCTGACTGTGATCCGACGGCCTGGCGCTGTCGGAAATATTTACAAAGAAACGATTAAAACTGGGTGTTGCCAGCTCTTTTTTTGGCATACAACGATGCTCCGATGGAGGGAGACCCATGCAGGACATCGGAAGGGTGGGAAGAAGAGGAGGGGGAGGTTCCACCTGGTGTTGTGGTCGCTGGGAGCTCTCGGAGAGGATGGCCATGGGAGGGCGGGGAAGGTGGTGAAGCTTCGTGTGTTGGTTTCTGGCAGGGGGTAGCTTTGACAAGGGGTGGGTTGAGGTCAGGTGGTTAGTGTGGAACTGGCTGGAGGGGAAGGTGCCTATATATAGGCTTGGAAGGTGCCCCTTCCCCCTCCTTGTCGGTGTGGGACTAATGTCCCGAGAGGAAGCTTCTACTCTCCTCCAATTGTTCTGAACATGGGGGAGAAGGTTGGATTTGAGATTGGTGTTTGGATAAGGGGGAGAAGGAGAAGGTTTTGGACTTTCCTTGGCCCAAATCCCATACCCCAAGGCTAAACATGGTTATTGATTTTAGAGGCCCAATGGATCTCAGGAGTAAGTCCAAAGTTAGTCAAGGTGATTGGTGTATGCATCCCTCCATTTTAAAATTCCAAAATGTGTTATTTTGAAGAAGTTTGAAAAAAGTCGACTCTAAGGTAGGTCCCCGACCATGTGAGTCAAAGTCAAAGTAGGTTCAAGTCGTCGGGTGACGGGTCAATGTTGGGGTATTAAAATAATATTTATGTATGTATGCTTTTTAGTGCACTATAAAGCTTGACCAAAGTTTAACCATTTGACGTCCAATGTAACTAACTGTGGTTAATTCTGAGTTTATTTGCTCAATATCCTAAAATTGTGTGACATGACGCGCTACGAAACCCAAAACTATCATGTTATTCATATAACTTCAGATTGAAACGAAATGAGTCTCATTGCATTCATATTGACTATACGAGTCTATAAGAACTGACAGAACTCAAATCAGAGTCCGTATGCTCAATATGCAAAATCTACGCAGTCGTGGCACACTACACAAAACTGTCATATTCTTCATATGACTTCAGATTGAAACGAAAAGAGTCTCGTTGCTCTCGAATTGACTATACGAGCCTATAGAACTGACAGAACTCAAATCAGAGTTTGTATGCTTAATATATAGAATATACGTAGTCGTGATGCACAACGCAAAACATTCATATTCTCCATATAACCTTAGACTGAAATAGAACGAGTCTTGTTGCACTTGTATTATCTATATGAGTTTATAGAAACTGAGAGAACTCAAATAGGAATTCGTATGCTTAATATCCAAAAATCGGGTCACCTCCTACCTTTTAAGGCCTTAGGTAGGGGATCATGTCACTTTTATTGGGTCCATTAGTATTTTAGTGACCCAATAAAAGTCGGGATGTTACACACTCCCACATCTGAGCGGCTCCCCTCTGCGCACCTCCCGTATTGCTACCTATCGTACCTTTTTGGTCTTGACTACTTCTTGCACCCCTTCATTCTCTCCCGCTATAGAGACCAACATCAGCTTAAAATGAAAACCCACACTCCTCTCGTTTCAACTCATGCCTCTGAGGGATTTGGGGGGCGGGGGGGGGGGAAATGATGGGGTTGACCCCAATTTATAGAAACCCTACGATACAGATAACCGGAATTTCCTCTCCTCCCACTAACGAAGTGGGGAGTTATGGACATAACCATCATGCGCGCGATCCTCACACCCGATCTACACAATTACCACCACACATGGGATCCTAACCGCCTCACGAGATCCCTTGCACCGGTCGATCCCTTGCTTGCCCGACAGCCTCTATCGGCCCTGCAAGGACCGGCTGTCACCCTTGGCCGTCGGCCCAAGGGCGGCCTCGACCTCGGTCGGCCCTGCACGGGCCGCCCGCCCCTCTGCTGCCTGACGCACAAGCAACCTTGGCCTACCCTGCAAGGGTCGGTCGCCCCTAGGCCGCGCCCCTAGGCTGCCCGACACACAGGCGGCCTCGGTTGGCCCCGCAAGGGCCGACCGCCGCTAGGCTGCCCGACGCATGGGCGGCTTTGGCTGGCTTAGCAAGGCCGGCCACCCCTAGGCTGCCCAACGCACGAGAGGCTCCACCTCGGCCAACCCCGCAAGTGTCGGCTGCTTGTCCCTAATGCGGCCTCGACCTCGACCGTCCCTTGAAGGGGAGACCAGCCGACACATGGGCGGCCTACCGGCCCCGTAAGGGCTGACCTCCCCTAGGCCGCCTACTGCACGGGCGACCTCATCTTCGATCGGCCCCGCAAAGGCCGGCCGCCCCTAGGCCACCCGATGCACGACCATCCTCGATCATGGACGACCCTGCAATGGCCGACTACCCCTTGGCCACCCAGCACAAGGGAGGCCTCGGCTAGCCCCGCCAAGGCTGGCGCTTGACGTAAGGGCGTGGGGTGGTCGTGGCTTTGGTCGTTGGCCTTACACGACCGCCCGTTTTCCCGAGCAGGATTTTCTCGTCCCATTGGTTGAGTCTTCATTTCTATAAAAATGTCGAGTCGCATGCTCAAATCTGGGCGCTCTTATTCGTCGGTGTGGTAGTTACCGGGCAAAAATACCTGACTGCCCTTTTTAAAAATCTATAAATAACTCCCTTCTCCTCTTCATTTGGATCCTTTTTAGACTCCAGTCTCTCTCTCTCTTTTTCTCGTTTCTCTCTTTACATTCTCTTTTCCTCTTAGTAGGATCTCCACCAAAGTTTGTCTAGACGGTCCGAGTCGCCCTAAACTCAGTCAAGCACTTAGAGGGTCATAAGAACTCTAATGATTTCTCTCTGCCTTTGGTAGTTCGCATAACATCGAAGTGAGCGGCCAGCCTTCTCCACGTCAGTAAGTCATGCCCGCCAACATGCCCAAGTTCGCATGCTCTCCTTCGCACGGAGAAACAAGAACACTAGCAAAAGTGTGGAGCCCTATCGTGCTCTGAGCTCTCTCTCTCTCTCATCTCATTAAATTTAATGAGTAGTGGTCTGTCACCCTCGCTTTCTTCTAAAAGATTTGTAACAAACTTTTTCTAGTGAAAGTTTGGTCGACACCGAATCGATCGTGTGATTTTTCACCCCAATTATGGGTTTTCCACATAAAAAAATACTCTCTCTTATTGTTATGCGCAATTCTGACTATTTGTGCGTGTTGGAGCCAAAACGTGGCCTCAACGAGAGTTCAGACCCAATGGTGCAACTTACACCTATTTCTCCCGAACTAGGCCTTCTGAACAGTTGTTAGGAACTCACAACCGACCCTCGGCTTCAACGTGGAGGTCCCACCACACACCCGAAAGATCTCAAGAATGTTTCCCCTGCACAAGCCAAAAAGTTGAGCCGAGCACCTTGGAGAGCTTACAATGTGGCACCAAAGTAACCCCGGGAGAAGGAACCCAAAGAATGAACTGTCCTCTCCAAAGGTGCCTACAGGTTCTATTTATAGAGTCATGAACCTATTCTGCAAACAACGTAACTCCGCTATCCTAGAAATGTTATACACAAGCCAAATTGGTCTGCCAACAACATAACTCCACTGTTTTGAAAGGCTGTACGCAGTCCCCTAAGGGCATCCTGGTAATTTCACCCCTGGACCCCACCGGGCAAGTGGCTTATGGAGGCACCACTCGCCTGATGAAGTGAATGCCATGGCGAGTCGAGCGCTTGCAGCCATGGCTCCCCAAAGGACGAGCGCGCGACCCGCTTGACTTGGCGAGAACCTTTCCGCCTACCAATACGGTCCTTCTGGCCGCCTAGGCGAAAGCCCTTTTGCACGACTTGGCGGAAGGCCTTCACTCTCTTAGGGCGGCGAGTGTGGGCCTGCCTACCCCACTCGCCAACTTTGCCCAGCTTGACCCTGAGGAACCTTGACTTCCTCAGGGGGTCACGCTCGGTGAATACGGGATTTTGAGTGCTTGCTGACCTAACAGAGAATCTTTTGTGGGTCCCTCCCTGACTCTATATATATCCCAGGGCCAGACCCTAGCATGGTAACCTCTGTCCATCCATTTTTCATCCCCTTAGCTCCCACCGCCCCGACAATGTACGCTAAAATGTCCTTGAAGCCTCTTTTGGAAGAGCTACTAGACTGTCTCGTCGCCGCCCATGCGAAGACTGCCTCCAAAACTTCTAGATATGCCATGTGAATTTCCTCCAAAAGTCTTGTGGATTCACCCTATCGGCCGAGGAAGGCTAAGGCGGTTCGGCGAAACCTTGCGGTGGAGGAATCTGCTTCTCCGACCTCGACTCCCCTACGCGAGAACCTTGCCGTCACAATGGAAGTACGTTACTCCTCTACTCTCCTGATAACCCAAAAGAGTGCTATACTGAGAAATTGATCCACTCGCAGGAACCACCGACGGAAAGAGGTGTGATCCCTATGGCGAATGTCGAGATACCCCGGCCCTCCGATGAGGAGGGACAACTGGCCCAGGAGCTCGCCCCTCAAGTTGCTCCGGCCACACCCCCACTCGCTTCTGGTAATTAACTCACTACCTTCCTGTCTTTTTGGATAAACATTCGGGTCACCTCATTCCTTGCAGATACCCCCTTCGGCACAGTGGGCTTGGTCAGCCCGGCGCCGAAGACTCCGGCTGCCAAGAACCCACTAGACCCCGCATCAGATTCTTTGCCCCTGTTTGAAAAGACCATCGATACCCCTCACCTAGCTGAGAGCCTCACCGCGGGGCAAACGCCGACCCGTCCGGGACGAGGGAAATCACTCAAGTCCTTCTCCGAGGGGCTCTTCGAGGGGAGACCAGGACCTTCTCGCTAGCAACCAGATGGAGGAGTCGTCCCTACGCCAGGTAGATAAGAACGGTCATCCCACTCTCTCAGATTGGTTTTTACAGGCTAAGCTTCCTTACCAGGTTATCGTAGGGTCCCGACGGCTGACCAAGATGCTGATGTAGAGCTATCACCACCCCCATATCCCAGCAATCTCGCGGACTTCCTCGGCAACCCACACGATGCCGAGCTGATGAAGGAGCGGATGGTGGAAGTTTTAGGAAAGGTCATCTGGATGTAGCGGGAAGCTTCTGATCGCACAGACACTCATCAAGAGGCCACTGAGCGCCGACTGAACTCTCTTGGGAGGGATTACTCGCACCTCGTCGACGACATGGAAAGGCAGGGAGGTGGGTGCGAGGAGACATCTTCCGGAAGGCATATCGCACGAGCCCGGGACTAGATGCGCTTGGTCCACCAAGAGCTGACCGCCATGAGCGTGTATTACTATCTGCGAGGGCCTCCGAGGTCAGGGAGGCGAGGTCGGGGCCGCTGGCAATGGATCCACTACTGAATACGCTAACTATCGCTGTCCCTCACCTAACCTTTCGCCTATCCCTTATTTTATTTGTACGTGTTTTGTAATAACAAATTTTTAGGTCTGCTCTCGCCCGAAGAGAGACCTTTCATATTTATGCATCATTTTTATATCGTATTGTTTGATGACTCTGTTGAATGTCGTACTCATGCGTCATGTATCTTTTCCTTTATACCCATCTCGCAATGTTTTCTTTTTACCCAGAATTTTCCCTGGAGGCATCCATCATTTGCAGATGGCAGAGCAGCGGGAAGGCGGAGCGGATTTTGAGGTGTCAGTATAATGGAATTGTTATCCGCACCCCTGATGTATGTTGAGTCGTATTATTGCCGAAATTTATCTATAAACAGGCCTTCACCTACCGCATTTACCATCCCTTCGATTCCAAGTCTTTGTCTTATTATCCCGCGCACTCGCGTATTACGGGCTTCCTACTTGCGCAAACCCAACTTACCTCACCCATTTGCAAGATGCCGGGAGAAACCGATGGTCGGACTCGCTTCGTGCAAGGCTTCATTGATCATGATTTCCCCCCTGCAAACTGACCAAAGAGGAATATCTTTCCGCTGTCGCCAACTACGCGACTCTCGGGTTTGTCGTGCTCCATCCTGACAGCTCTGACAAGATCAACTTCCTACCGGATGGGGATCTTGCTATCCCCCTTGAATACTTCGAGGATGGATTCCGCCTCCCTCTCTGGCCGGAGGTGCGCCAAGCCCTCCGGTACTTCAGAGTGGTTCCCGCCCACCTCAACCCGAACTCCATCTCCATTCTGATAGCATTTGCCTGCTATATGCACGAGGAGCGAATAGAGTTTAACCTCTTGATCTTCCGAAAGTTGTTCAACTTCAAGGCCAAGAACGGGATCGTCTTCTTCTCGGGCCAGACAGTCATGACCTGCTGTCTCGCCAACAAGAACCACTGGTGGGCACAGAAGTTCATCTTTGTATCAGGGAACTTCGGCAATGTTCCCTTCTCGCCAGTTTAGTATGACGAGGCGAATTACAGGCCTCCCGCACTCGAGGGGCACGAGACCGCCCTTCACGCCTTCTTCGACACGATGAATTTTGATGTCAGGTATCTGAGGCGGATCTTGGCCTCTCTCTTACTCGTTCTCGGCGGGGATGGTACCATTCTGTCCTTTTTGCTTATAAATTCTTACTTTGAATGCCAAGTGGAGCTTATACTTGTTTCTTGTGCAGGCGAGCGAGAGGTACCCCTCCAACAACCTTATGAGGAGACCGAGGTTCTTGCCTCCGGCCTACCCCTCCCAAGTTGCGGCTGCAGCCTTCAAGAAGGAGCTGGGCACCTCGTCCTGGATGAGTGCCCCGAAGAGAAAGCCAGATGCTCCCCTAATATCTTCTAAGAAAGACAAAATGTCACGCCAGACAAGGGAAAGTCCATCGTCGAAGCTCCCGTCGAGACCCTGACCGCGGCGGATACGACGAGCACTGCCACTTGGATCGTCACCGCGACGGAGAAGGTTCCCTCGGGATCAGTGCCGAGAGGGCACCAAAATTTCGGCCTCAGCGAGAAGTATATGGACGAGGCAGGTCAACCTCTGCTCCAATGGGACCACCAGGCCAACCGGGCCTCCATTTCAACGCTCCTCCTCTCATGGATAGCGTAGGATTCCACCCGCGGAGACACCTTCGCATTCACATTCGCATTCGGCCTGTACAGCCAGGAGGACGGCAGTATATATGATGCGGAGTCAACCCAGACCCTCGTGCATGAGGCTGTGCAGGCCCAACTTCGAGCCCTCAAACTTGCGCATATGTCGTTGCGTCACAACGTCAACCTCGAGCGAAACTTGGGTGACGTCTAGAGGTTGTGGGATCTTGCCTCGACAGAGGTTGCCTCTCTGAAGAACAAGCTGAAGGCCTTCGAGGAGCTTCTCGCCAGTCGTCCGGTGCCAGGGGTGAGTGAGGTATTACGAATCTCGTACTTTTGTTCTACTTTATGCCAACTTAGCACCCTTTATGCAGGACCCCGCAGATGCCGAACTACTGCACGCGTGGGTGGCTGACATCGAGCGCGAAGTAGTGGCGCTGAAGACCGAGAATAGGCGCCTGCAGGAACTACTCATCCCGCCGCCTCCCGTCGAGAAGGGTAAACTGCACCAATACACCAACCACAACATCGAGGTGATGATGCAGGAAAATGCCCAGGCTATGGCTAAGCACGCAATTGAGGTACTTTGAGGGGCTGGGCTTCTGATGGAAGGCAGCAAGAGGCTCACAACACGGAGCATCCTTCCCTTGCTTTTTACCCCTCTCGACACGCCCGAGGATGAAGAACTTTATCACGGGAATGACGCTGATTCACCTCTTAGAGGGAGCTGAGGATCTTCTAGCAAGAAGCCCGATGACTCCTCCTGAAGACCTTTCATTTTGACCCTATGCTTTTCAACTGTATTCCATTTTTCATGATCAGTCATGCCCGGGGCGAAACCCCCTTTTGTAAGAATATTTTTTGTGATATGAATACGAATTTTCTAAGTTGTCTCTGTCGAAATGGCTGTTTGTTGTTAACTTTCTTGTGTTTTGTTTCTGGGCCATCTACAAAGGCTCCCGCGCATTTGCTCGCTGAACGCCCTTAGTTCCTATGCTGCGACCGGATTGCTCCCGCCCCCTAAAAGAGAGCCATTAGCAAAAACCTGATCGACGCTATGCACATTCGTGATTGTATTAGGCTCTTAGGTGATGACTGTAATGGCCTCACGCGTGTGGACAATTTGGGGAGAGACGACCTCGAGGAGTGAATCCTTGCCGTGTGGGTCTTGCCGAGTGGATCTTCGCGCTATGTAGACCCCACTCGTGCTTCTATATCTCGCCTGCCATGCTTTGGATAAGTGTCATTTTCTTTGGAACAACCCCTTCCAAAGTGTTCTACCATGTCCATTGAGGGCCCTCTAGTTCTACCAGCTAGCTGAGAGCCTGACAACGGGATTCTCATGGAGAATATTTGGAACTACCGCCGATTGACTTCCAGCTCTGCCAGCTGTTGGGAGCCCGACAACAGAATTTTCTCGGGGTCGACATTTTAAACCTCCGCCGATTGACTTCCAGCCCTGTTATCTGATGGGAGCCTGACAACGGGATCTTCTCGGGGTCAATATTTCACATCTTACCACCGAGTACTTTTTCCAATCCTGCCAGGTAATGAGAGTCTGGACAGCGGGATCTCCTCGGGGTCAACATTTCAAACCGCCACCGAGTGACTTTAAGCCCTACCAGCTGATGGGAGCCCGACAGCGGGATCTTCTCGAGGTCAATATTTCACACCGCCACTGAGTGACTTCCAGCCCTACTAGATGATGGGAGCCTGGCAACGGGAACTTCTCGACGTCAATATTTCACATCTTACCATGAGTGCTTCTTCCAGCCCTGTCAGCTAATGGGAGCCTGGACAACGGGATCTCCTTGGGGCCAACATTTCAAATTACCACCGATTGACTTCCAGCTCTACCAGCTGATGGGAGCCTGACAGCGGGATCTTCTTGGAGTTAATATTTCACACTGCCACTGAGTGACTTCCATCCCTGCCAGCTGATGGGAGACTAGCAGCGGGATCTTATCGGGGTCAATATTTCACACTACAACCGAGTGACTTCCAGCCCTGCTAGCTGATGGGAGCCTGGCAGCGGGATCTTCTCGGGGTCAATATTTCACATCTTACCACCGAGTGCTTCTTCGAGCCCTGTCAACTAATGGGAGCCTAGACAGCGGGATCTCCTCAGCATCAACATTTCAAATCACCACCAGGTGACTTCCAGCCTTGCTAGCTGATGGGAGCTTGACAACGGGATCTTCTCAAGGTCAATATTTCACATCTTACCACCAAGTGCTTCTTCCAGCCCTACCAGCAAATAAGAGCTTGGACATCGGGATCTCCTCAGGATCAACATTTCAAAATGCCACCGAGTGACTTCCAGCCCTGCCAGCTGATGAGAGTCTGGCAGCGAGATCTTCTCAGGGTCAATATTTCACACTACCACCGAGTGACTTCCAGCCCTGCCAGTTGATGGGAGCCTGACAACGAGATCTTCTCGGGGTCAATAGTTCGCACCGCCACCGAGTGACTTCCAGCCCTGCCAGCTGATGAGAGCCTGACACCAAAATCTTCTTGGGGTCAATATTTCACATCTTATCACTTAATGTTTCTTCTAGCCCTGCCAGCTAATGGGAGCCTGGACAGTGGGATCTCCTCAGGGTCAAAGTTTCTCGTCTTACCACTGAGTGCTTCTTCCTATCCTACCAGCTAATGGGAGCTTGGATAGCAGGATCTCCTAAGGGTCAATATTTCAAACTCCTCGTTCATCCACATAGTTCACTTGTCAAAGATTTGAGCCACAAGAAAATTAATAATTGGTAATGAGAATGAATAACATTCTACATACACAGTTCAAGGATAGAAATGCTTCAGATTATCGCCGCTCCGGGTGTGACTAAGGGCTTCCCCCATCACATTTTGGAGGCGATACCCCCGAGCTTCAGCTCTTCCTTAATAATGTATGGACCCTCACAATTTGGGTGAAGCTTCCCCACTATTGTTGATCTTCCAGCGACATTCACCTTCTTTAAGACCAGATCACCCTCCGTGAACTACTTGATTCTAACATGTTTATGAAAGTACTTGGCCATCTGTCGTTTGATCTCCTCCTGCCTGATGACGACCGTATCGCGGAGTTCCTCTACCAGATCCAGTGAGAGTCGTAGTTCCCCTTCAATCTCTACCATCAATTCCTCGTCTCATACTTTGGCAGCTTCTACTTGCGGTGATCTGACTCCTTGAGGGCTCAACAACACTACCTCTATAGCGCCCCAAATCTCAGTGATGACTGGGAGGAGGAGAGTGGGTAACACGGCCTGGGACACTGGTGTGTCCACAAGCCGTGTCCTACTCTGTGTGAGGTACACGGTCGGGGACACGGGCGTGTCCATGGCCGTGTCTTGCACTTGAGCACTGGCAGGGTGTTCTCGAGTGAGCTCGACGAAATGCGGTTGACGATCCTCGAGTGGGGTACATGGCCTGTGACACAGGCGTGTCCAGGCCCGTGTCCTGCTATGCACTCGACGAGTTCTCGAGTGAGTTCGACGAATTGCACTCGACGATCCTTGAGTGGGGCACACGGCCTGTGATACGGGCGTGTCAAGGGCCATGTCCTTCTTTATGCTTGGGCAAACTGATGCACACGGGCTGGACATGGGCGTGTCTGAAGCCGTGTCTGGCACACGGCCTATGATACAGGCATGTCACACGGCCATGTCCTGGTCTGGTTAAGTCAGTTTCTTTGCCGCTTAAGGTACACGGCATGTGACACGGGCCTGTCACAGGCCGTGTTCAGCCTGGTAAAATGATTTTCAGGGCTTTTCGTGGTCGTCCATTCCTTTCAAAGGGGATCCAACGTCCCAGAATTCTTCCTGCTGCTGATATGGCCAAGAGTTGAGGATAAACTCTCTCATTTTCTCAAGGCCTTTCTCTTTCTTCAAGTGTTAGAGAGTGGGGAGAGCAAGGAAGGAGGAGGAATCCGGCTGCCGGTGGAGTTTTAGAGCCCTGAATCGCGTGACAAGTCCAAATTCATGGAGGCAAGGCCATTGCGGTGCTTTTCTTCCGGCTCAATTTCCATGGTTCCAAAGCGATCGTCAAGGGTAACGATCTTTCTCCCTGGGACATGTGAAGTCCTTAATTTGGCATATGCATGGGTTTCCCCCACCAAAAGGTCGATTGTTGAGGGATTCCCCTTGGGTCTATTCTAGATATCCCCAAGATGTCTTGCATGTAGATCCGGAAACGTGAAGTGCGGAATAGGCATATTGTGTGAAGCCCATCTGGATAGGTTGGTCTGGATTGGTGATGTTTTATGTTGCACACTGGAGAAGAATTCGCGTACAAATGAATATGCTTGTGACTTCAGTGGGTTGTGCCTGTGAAGGATAGTAACAGGAAGTACTGGAGTGAAAGTCCAGGAAAATACCCGCAAGTGCTTGTGATGTATACTATGAAATACCAGTGTTCCTGGCACTGTAGATGACTGCAGGAATTGCTTGATTCAGATAAGGTTACGACTAGGGATGGAAAGTGAGTTCTGTTGCTAACGCCGGGCGAGAGTACGTGTCGCTGGCGATGGCTCCTAGTTAACCTGTGATTGTGAAGCCAGTCCTTCAGGGACTGTGTGACTATTTGTGAGCTTGATGAGCTCTTCAAAAGGCCTCATACCGAACGGACAAGGGGATGCCAACCCGCGTTAGTCTGGTCACTGAACTAATGATTTGAGCAACGGGAAACGACTGACCTGTATCCGCGTTATGGGTGTCTACCATGAGTACCTGGGCGCCTGGCATTCAGCAGAAATGCATAATGAGAGACTTAGACCTGCGCGCCACTCGGCAGCGATGCTATGGGGGGCTACGGGCCAAATCCCGAGTCGTTACAAGATTACGAGAGGCTTAAGCCTACGCGCCACGATGCCATGGGGGGCTACGGGCCAATCCCTGGTCGTTACACTAAGACTAAAGTCTCCGGCTGAAAGTCGTGGAGCAAAATGCTCAATTTGTCGTTGGGCTTCGGGCCTTGAATGGCGGTGGGCGACTGGTTTATCCGGTACACCAAGAATGTGCCCTGAGTGTACAGAGCGTCGAGCTGTGTGGGCGACGTTTGTGATATGTTGATTGTGCGTGAGTGCACATTGTATGATATATCTGCTTGTGAAATGATATGCCTGCAGGAAAGGAATATCATTGCCCTGGGTAAGCGGTAGGATCGTTATAAATTGGTCAGCCGAATGCTGACCGTTGCCTTGTTTACCACCGTGCGGTGGATTGTCCCGTGCAGGTACAGGAGAGTCGAGCGAAAAATAGGAGGTCTAAGCCCTTGTTGTTGTTGCGGCTGCTATGCTGGCCCTCGAAGGCCAACGAAGTGCATATGATAGTATTTTCATGTGTGGGCGGCCTGCGTGCCGATATATGAAAGCCATATGTATCAAGCTTAACTGTAAGGCCATAAGGCCAGACTTGTTGTATATTTGGGGACATTCCTTCGTGATATGATATATATAACTGCTGGTTTATATATATAGTGGACATTTGGATGAGTTGAGTTCAGATAATTTAAAAGCTTCTGCTAGAATGCTTTGTGTTAAGATGCGCAACTATGATATTAACCCGTAACTTCGCAGCCTATTTGTGGCATATGGCGTGGGGCCCCGGCTGGACCTTCTATTATATGTCATGTAACGGATGGAGATGGTACAATTTTGGTATCAGCTTGTCTCGGTCTTCCCTTTCGAATTTGTGGTCGAATTCTTTTGTGGGGTGGCATGCACGTGTCAGTGCGACCCACTATAACATTAATGAACTCAAGAATGTCCACCAAGGAATGCAAATACACCTGTTTGAGGAACCTGTGCGTTCCTACTTTGTTGTTATTGCTTGTGTAAGGTCACTAATGTGCGTCTTGTCCACATATTGGTGAGCTGTAGTGGTGTTGGGCAGTCTGAGCCCCAGCGTTCTGATTTGAGTGCGGCACCAGCTGAGGTGCCTACACCTCCTCCTTCTGCGGAAACAGTACGCTTAGTTGTTGAGGCGCTGTTTGTAATGATTCATGCACAACCTACTGGGCGGGCGCAGCCTGCATTGGTGCCAGAACGGGTTGGGGTAACGCCAGAATTTGTTGAGGCTGTTCATCCTCGGGCAGCTGAACGACAGTTGAAGCAGTTTATGAGCTTCAATCCTCCTACGTTTATGGGTATGAGATCCCCAATGCAGACGGAAGATTGGTTGTCGCGCGTCAAACGAATAATGACGGTGATAAGGACGGAGGAAAATCAGGTCACCTTGGCCACCTTCTTGTTGGAAGGGGAGGCTCGGCTATGGTGGGACGAGATAAAGTTACACTACTTAGCGGACAGGCAACTAACAGAAGTCTCGATTGAGGAATTTTCGCGACTGTTCTTGGCAAAGCACTTGCCAGCGGCTCAATGCATCGCTATAGAAAATGATTTCCAGCGTCTAACTCAGGGCGAGAGTAGTGTTGATACCTACTTGCATGAGTTTACGCGATTGGGACGCTATGCAGGGTCTATCTTCGATGATGAACAACGGAAAACCAATCGGTTCTACGAAGGATTGCGGGATGAGTTGAGATTCCTGCTATCAAGTTCGGTGAACCAAGGGTTTCAGGCGTTGGTGGATACGGCATGTGCGTTGGAGAAGGATATGAAGCGAGTGCAAGGAAAAAGGGACTTGGCGGCGACAAAGTCCGAGTTAAATGTGTCACACCCGGGGAAATCAAACTACCGAAGGAAATGGGGTAAGAGATTCAAGTCTTCTTCGCAGGTTCCCTCGAGTGTTGCATCGGGAGCAACTTCGAGGTAGCAGTCTCGGACCTATTATACTTGTGGTCGAGTGGGGCATATAGCCCGTCACTGTCAGGTTGGCCCACCAAAGGTGGAAAAGAAGACAGGAGCATCCTATGCTGACAGGGAAAAGGCAGTGATGGAGTCTACTGCATCTCAGGCGCAACCTCGAGTGTATAATCTTGGCCAGCATGAGGCCATAAAGCAAAGTGACGTTGTCACAGGTACGCGGTAACATATTTGATTGCTGTTTTTGTTATTTCATACCTTGTTTGTAGCTTGTCTATGATGTGTTTGTATTAGGCTTTGTCCTGATTCGAGACTGTCCGGCGAGAGCACTGTTTGATACGGGTGCTTCTCATTCGTTTCTATCTGTGGACTTCGTGTTACAGATTGGTGTACCGATTCGTATGGTGGCAGATAGTGTGAAGGTGTTATTACCAAATGGATGTGTAATGCATGCGGACAGGTCTTGTTTTGTGGAGGTACGGATAGGAAGTCAGGATTTCAGATTAGAAGCATCGGTGCTGCCGATATCGGAGTTTGATGTGATCTTTGGCATGGACTGGCTCTCGGCGCAGCATGCCTATATAGATTGCAAGTCAAAGGAAGTCACACTGGAGCAGAATACCGAACGAGAAATGAAGTTTGCTGGTATGCGAGGGTCGAGCATGACGTTGATGTCTACGCTTCAAGTGGTTAAGGCAGTTCGGAAAGGCGCGGGGTTGTTCTTCACGCTTGTTGAGGCTGTTGAGCCAAAGGCCAGTATTTATGATGTTCTGATTGTATCAGAGTTTGCTGATGTGTTTCTGAAAGAGCTTCCGGGTTTACCACCACAACGGGAGATTGATTTCTCGATTGAGCTGGTTCCAGGTGCAAAACTTGTGGCCTGCTCGCCATATCGAGTAGCGCCAAAGGAAATGGCCGAACTAAAAGTGTAATTGTAAGAATTGTTGGAACATGGATATATACACTCAAGTATGTCACCTTGGAGCGCACCTGTTCTTTTTGTGAAAATGAAGGACGGTAGCCTGCGGTTGTGTATTTATTATTGTGAGTTGAATAAGTTGACGGAGAAAAATAAATATCTGATTCAACATGTAGATGATTTGTTTGACCAATTGGCGGGGTCAAAAGTATATTCAAAGCTGGATTTGAAATCGGGCTACTACCAGTTGCGAATTCGGGAATGTGACATTCCCAAGACAACGTTTGGAACACGCTACGGTCATTACGAGTTCACTATAATGCCGTTTGGACTATGTAATGTGTCATCTGTGTTTATGGATCTAATGCAGCGAACGTTCTGAGAGTACTTGGATATGTTTGTGATTGTCTTCATTGATGATATCTTGGTGTACTCTCGATCGGAAGAAGATCATGCGAACCATTTATGGTTGATGTTGCATACCCTGAGGAGACACAAGTTCTACATCAAATTCTCAAAGTGCGAGTTTTGGTTATCGTCAGTGGCTTTTCTTGGCCATGTGGTGAGTGGAGAGGGCGTTGCGGTGGATCCGTCAAAGATAAGAGCCATCCAGGAGTGGTCAGTGTTGTCTTCGGTGGTCGAAGTCAAGAGTTTCCTTGGGCTGGCGGGCTACTACAGATGTTTTGTAGGAAACTTCTCACGGATCGCTTTGCCTCTTAACACGTTGACGAGAAAGGATCAAAGGTTCATTTGGACGCCGGAGTGCGTGCGAGTTTTTGAAGAGCTAAAGTGTCGTTTGAACACGGCGCTCATTTTGACGTCGCCATGTGGTACAGATGGCTTTGAGATTTATAGTGATGCTTCAGGGAGCGGCTTACGTTGCGTTCTCCTTCAATTTGGAAAGGTGATTGCTTATGGCTCACGCCAGTTGAAAGTGCATGAGTGAAAATATCTCGTCCATGATTTGGAATTGGCGGCCGTAATTTTTGCACTTAAATTGCGGCGTCATTATCTATATGGTGTGAAGGTGGATATATTCACGGACCATAAGAGCTTAAAGTACCTATTGGATCAGAAGGATCTTAATATGCGACAACGAAGGTGGATGGAGTTCCTCGGGGACTACACTTTTGATATTCACTACACTCCCGGGAAGGGAAACATGGTCGCAGATGCCTTGAGTCGTAGGACTCCGTCAAGGGAAAATTGGTTGCAGATGCATGATGAGCGTCTGATCCAGGAGTTGGAAGCATTAGAGATTTCTTGTGTTGACAAGAATGCCATAGCAAATGCGTGCTTGCATTGGACGGAGGTACAGTGTGACCATTGTAACATCCCGACTTTTATTGGGCCACCAGAGCCCTAGTGGGCCCAATAAAAGTGGCCTAAACCCTACCCATGACCCGGTGGGAAATAATCTTAGGCGGGAAATAGAGATAAAGAACTCTGAATTGAGTTCTGTTAGTTCCTGTGACCTCGTGTATTCAATGCGAGTGCATCGGAACTCGTTCAGTTGAACCCTGAGGTCATATAGTGAATGTGATCATTCCTCGTAAAATGCAACGAGAGCAGATTTTGGATAATCAAGCTAGAGAACTCTGAATTGAGTTCTATCGATTCCTGACCTCATATAACCTAGACAGGTGCATCGAAACCTGTCACGTCACAATCCGAGGTCTAACAATAGTTTTACACACTTCGACCATTTTAGCGCGCTGCGACACGCAAATTTTGTACTTTCACCAAACAGACTCCGATTCAACCCCAATTAGTGGCGTTGGACTCATGTGGTCAATATGAAGTCATCGGAAGTCGTCCTAGTCAATTTCGACTACAATTGGTCAACCCATGGTCAAATCAAGCGTAGTCGCGCACCAAAAAGCGTGCGCACACCAATTATGACACAACACCCGAACTTTGACCCGACCCCGATGACTTGGACCCACTTTGACTTTGACCAGCAAGGGGGATCCACTCTAGGGTTGACTTGGTCAAACCCACCTAAAAATCCACATTTTGGATTTTTCTCCAAGAAGGGGCCCACCTCCTCTCCAAGGGAGGATGGCCCATGCCCCTCACACTCTCCTTGGGCCCCCAACCAGCAAGCTCCCATCCCACTATAAGTGGAGGTCAATCCTACCCTTCCTCCCCTTCTTTTTCCCCTTTCCGTTTCAAAGGCCCAAGCCCATAAGGGCTTTACCCTTTTTTCCCCACATGGGGGAAAATAAGGGACCTCCAACTGTCCTTGGACAGCTGGAGGGTGGAGATTAATCCCTCCCTAAGGAGGGATTAGTCCCACACCATCCAAAGGGAGGGGAGCTCCCCCTCCCCAACCATATAAAGCCACCCCACCCACCTCTCCTTCCCCCAAGCCTCTGAGCCATCTCTCTCCCCCTGCCCCCCTGCCCCCCCTTGTCGGAGCCTTGGTGGCCGGAAAAAGCCAAGCCGAGCTCTCCCTCCCCTCCTACACCACCACCAAGCCATGGCCGACCAAGCCGGCCCATCCCGAGCCCACCAGACCCAGGTGAAAGCCTTCTCCCTCCCCCTTCCCTATTTTGGACGTCTTGCATGGCGCTCCCGGCGGCCGGAGCCGCCGTCACCCCTCCCTCTCGTTTTCTAAAAAAAAGCTCTGGCAGTGGCCGGCGACGGCAGGCCGCCGTACCACCGTCGGGCAGTCGGTCGGGGTGGAGCCGGTTGGAAAAGCCCGTAAGGGCGGCTGGAAAAGCCCGTAAGGACGGCGGGAAATGGTACAGCGGGGGGGGGGGGGGGGGGGGGAGGATGATGTACAGGGATTTCTTTATATATAAATAATAATATATTATATAAATATATTATTATAATATTTATAATAAATATTATAATATTATAATTAATAATGAGTTGATTTTTTTTGAGACTAAAATAGGCTCCTAGGAAAAAAATGTTGAACATGAAAAATGTTCCCCTAATAAGGGCTTCCTCCACAAAAAGTTTGAGAATTTTTGAAGTTGATTTGGTATTTTTAAAAGCCCAAATGAAAATTATTTGGCCAAATTAAATGCCCAAAACTCTTTGAAAAATTATGAAACTTTTTTTAAACTCATTTTAGACCCCCTTATAGGTTGTATCAAAATTTGGAGACTTGGGAATTAAAATTGAAATTGCTCTCAATTGTTGAGTGCCTAGGGTCGCGCTCAGAAATGATTACACTCATTTTCTTCGAAAATGAAAATTGGAGCGCACGACTATCATCTCTAATTTGAATAATAAATTTAAATTTTCATATCAACGAGAGTGGCCGAGGCAAGTGACTAAGCTCCGGGTTTTCCGAGATTTCGCAAAACTGTCGAGCGCCTCGACTCTCGAGTGAATAGGGCACGCTCGGAAGGTGAAAGTACGGGTGATGAACTTGGAGTTGTTCTCAACGACTAATAAGAATATAACTCTTAACCAAACCTCGAACCAATTAAGCCGTAATAAATATGCCGCAACCAAATTAATTGGATTCAAATAAATGGTGAAACCCAATGAAATCACCTTAAAATCAGAAATGAAACTGAAGCCTCCTAAATATAAGTGGTTTGACTACTAACCATTTTCTTTGTGATTTCTCCAGTCTCGTACTGGTCAAGCTTTTTCAGTACTGTCATTTCAGTACTATTCCAGTCTCGTACTGATCAAGCTTATTTCAGTACTTTTATTTCAGTACTATTCCAATCTCGTACTGGTCAAGCTTACTTCAGTACTTTCATTCCAGTAATATTCCAGTCTCGTACTGGTCAAGCTTATTTCAGTACTTTCATTTCAGTACTATTTCATTCTCGTACTGGTCAAACTTATTTCAGTACTTTCATTTAAGTACTATTCCAGTCTCGTAATGGTCAAGCTTATTTCAGTACTTTCTTTTTAGTACTATTCCAGTCTCGTACTGGTCACATTTCATTCCAGCATTTTAAATAAGCAGCATAATCACCGCACTTATTCTCATTGTAATTTACCATTATAGTCCTGGGTCCTGCTCTGACGAGCAGTCGTCGAGCCTTAATTGAGGATAACCGGAGTTGAAGTAGTCCTCCAAGTCTAGCCCCAAATAATGCGCTCCCACGCTCCTTGTCGAAAGTAGAGCTGAGTGCCGACGCCCGAAGTCTAAAGCCTAGTAGGGCAGGGCGACGTAGACCCGATGTTTATATTGTTTGCCTTTTGTTTGATTGATTGTAAATTGCTTGCGGTGAAATAGTGGTGGGTCAGTCCCTCCCGCAGACCGTTCATACCGGTGCGGGAAAGTTGACGACTCAAGGCGACAGGGAGATGAGTACCATGGGTGATCAGCCGTTATATTCCCCGTCGGGTTTTCCTCCGCTGGTCGGCCAAAACGATTCGCCGGATGTCGCTCACATCCAAGAGTACACAAGGTTGTAAGTTAGGGCCTGAGGTTGTGTGGTACGATCACCCCCAGAAGTGGCAGGACTAGCCACTATCACCGACGGCCACATCGGTGAGGCTCGCGGGGCTCGCTACCCTACTAGAACAGAAGCGGTCCAAACTATGTCGACATAGGGTTTGTGTGCGCGGCTATGAATGTCTGCGATGTGTGCGCGACTATGAATGCCTGCGATGTATGCGTGGCTATGAATGCCTGCGATGTGTGCGCGGCTATGAATGTCTGCAGTATGTGCGCGGCTGTGAATGTCTGCGATAGAATTCAGGATATGAAAACCTGATGTGCTGATGAGTTATTGGAGCATTATTATAACTGGTTTATATTGTTGCTGCTTTTCTTTCCAGTTATATTATTCTGCACTTTTATAATTGCTCATAGCTGTACATTTATGAAATGTTGTGCTAACCCTCTATTGCTTCGGCTATTTACTTCTGTCGGGTGGGTGTGTGCTCGTCCCTAGGATATGGATCCGGGGAGGAGATTTGTTTCCACTTAGCTCTGTAACTAACGGTTATTTGATTAACCATTCACAGGAAACAGAGCATCGTAGTGACTCGCTGCCACAGGAGACTATGCCAGCGGATAGGCCTACTCGCGTAGATGTAACAACCCCATTTATTTATGATACCAGAGTAGCGCAGCGCACCCTAACACATTGCATTTTAGCGGAAGCCTAAACATTAAACTTGAACTCCACACCTGAATGTCCAACATATAAAAGCTCCTCATTTATATATAACATAAGAATGTTTTACAAATACAAACAGTTGGCCTTATGGCCTTACAGAGCTTTCACAACAGTGGCCTCAACATTGGCACGCAGGCCGAACACGTATAAATAAAACACAACATTTATAAGTTTAGCCTTCGAGGGCTAGCAGCAGCAGCAAATGCAGCAGGGACTTCAGCCCTTATGCATCCCGCTCGGCTCTCCAACACCTGCACAGGGACAGCCCACCCAACGGTGGAAAACAGAGGCAACGGTCAGCATTTAGCTGACCAAATTATAACGACCCTACCCCTTTCTGGGGGCAGTGGTATTCTTCCCTGCAGGCATAGCATTCCACAAGCATATATATATCTCATATAATGTGCTTTCACGCACACATTCCATCACAACCGTCAGCCACTCGGTCCGACGATCCGTGCACTCAGGGCACATTCTTGGTGTACCGGCGAACCAGGGTCACACCACCGTATCAGGGTCACAACCCAACGGTAAAATATTGAGCATTTCACTCCATGGCATGCAGCCGAAGTTCTAGTCGTAATGCACCAGGATTGGCCCATAGCCCCCCATTGTGTCATGGCGCGCAGGCCTACGACTCTTGCTATACGCTCCAACAGACCGCACTTTCAGGTCTCACGTCGGACGGACAAAGCGCAGGTCAGATCATCCACCCCCCGTTGCTCAAATCGTCTTGTCATCACCGAGCACAACGTACTCGCGACTATATCAAAGGCGCGGGTCGGTTTCACCAATCCTGTTCTGGCATTCAAGCCTGGGTGCTTTCTTGGGCGCATCAGTACTTACTCTTACACCCATTTCATATCACACATCAGCGGGTCTTTTCTGGGCGCACCAGTACTTCCTGCTACTCTTTTCACAGGGATGACCCCGCAATTATCACAAATGTCAAGGGTATTTCCATGGCTTACCACGCCAGTACTTCCTGCTACTTCCCTTCGCAGGTCCACCCATGAACATCAAGCATTATAAAGGGTATTTCCTAGATCTCTAATCCAATACTTTCTGCTACTTCCTTTCGCAGGTAAAACCCAATAGCACATGCATCACAAGCATCACAAGGGTATTTCCTGGACTACCACTGAAATACTTCATGTTACTTCCGTTCACAAGTTTAACCCATCAACTCCTAAACTACACGTTTATCACGGAGTATTCTCCGGTTCGTATATGCAACATCACCAATCCAGACTAACCTGTCCAGATGGGCTTCACACAGCATGCCTATTCCGTACTCCATTTCCGGATCTATATGCCCAATTGATTGGGGATTCCGTGAATCAACCCAAAAGACTCCTAACAACAAGCCACCCTCTGGTGGGGGAATCAGATGCATATGCCAAAAAGGAAGCGTTCACATGGCTAGGAAGAAAAGTCGTTACCCTTGAAGATCGCTTCGGTGTCATGAGCTCCTAGCTGGCTAGAAAGAACCGCAACAGCTTTTCCTCCGCAAAGATGGCCTCGGATCTCAGCTTGATACTCTCAAGCTCCACCAGAGATCAGCTCCTCTTCCTCTTCCTCCTTCTTCCTCTCCCTTTCTCTCTCTAAGCTTTTAGAAAGATGAAGGCAAAAACATAATGAGAATTCTTTCTCAATTTTTGGCCTTAAGGAAGCAGGGAGGACTCTCGGCTGTTAGATCCCAAATGTAGAAAATGGACGACCACGAAAAATCCACAAAATTGTTTTTCGGGTCCGACACGCCCTGTGACACGCTCGTGTCACAGGCCGTGTACTCTAAGCGGTGCACAAACCACCTTATCCTGAAACAGGTCACGGACTGGGTACACGCCCGTGACGACCCAGTCACGCCCGTGTCACGGGCGTGTACTTGTACTCGACAATCGTCGAGCAAATTTCGTCGACCAAAGGGGGACACGCCCTCCGACACGCCCATGTCGGAGGGTACACGCCCGTATCATAGGCGTGTTCCCTCTGTCGACCACTTTCGTCGACCAAAGACTCGAGTGTCGACACAAAGGAGGTGTCGACACAAAGGAGGTGTCGACAGAAAGGAGGTGTCGACACAAAGGAGGTGTCGACACAAAGGATGACATGCCCTAGGTCACTCCCGTGTCACTGGGCGTGTCCCTCCCGAACACTTCGTCGAACGCATTTTTGTCGACCTCGCGACTGCTACGTACCCGAGCAGGGACACGCCCTGGGACACGCCCGTGTCCCAGGCCGTGTCACCCAAAATTTTTCCCCTTTTGAAATTTGGGCTGTTATAGTAGATGCACCCCCGTCGTCTCTGGAGTTTAGAGACGTGAGTACCGCCGAGCAGCGTAGAGAGAGAGGATGAGCGATATATATAGATCATGTATAGCCCACATGCTTATATAATTACTTAGTCTTCGTCCCTAGAACCGTTGTGATTTTGATATGTTATATATATCTGTAATGGTTACCTGTTAATGCTTCCGCTATACTTTGATGGGTTGTGAATGTTATGATTCGAGCCGAGCAAAGGCGACCATCTAGTGCTTGATAGGGTGGATCGTTTCCCCTAAAAGCACTGGGTGGACGTCTTGGTGCAGTAGTACCCCTCCGGCCCGACCCGGGCAAAAGGTTTGGGGGGCCGCTACAACAGGATCAGAGCCCATCACGATTCGTCCTTATGGAGCAGTATCAGGGTCCCTTCATCCCTCGCTTCGTTCTGGGTTCGGGACGAACCTTGCAGTGGAAGCCTGGTAGACCCTAGTATAGAGGCTTAGGGATTCTAGAATGTACGATAGCATGCCCATACACTATTGTTTTCGCTTGGGTTGACGTTTTTACAAATTCCCCCCTACTTTTGCAAAATACGACACTCTTTCCGTTACTTCTCCATATATCAGAGTACAGTAACGAGGAATCCTCGTCTAGAGATACGTTCCAGCTACCCACACCACCAGACCCCGGTTGCTCCCGCGGCGTACCATTTGCCGAGACAGATATAGGGCAGACACTGACGGCTATACTGGCGACTTTTCGGGATGCCTGACACAGTCACCGCGAGAGATGACCGCACCCACCGATCTACTGACGACTTTCCGACTGAGGCCTCCCCCTTTCAGGGGTATAGAGACGACCATCTAGGTAGAGGAGTGGGTGGAGCGAGTGGAGGAGCTGTTAGTAGGAATGATGTGCCCAGCTGTGGCTGCAGTCTTTTTGGTGGTGACCCTTTTGGAGGGATACGCGAGGGATTGGTGGAGAGCGCTAGTCGCTCTACTTTTCGAGGTCGGCCGTTGAGCACGATCCTTTAGGGGGGAGTTCTTTGTGGCTCTACTATAATTTTGCATCACAGACGCAGACCGAGCCACGCTGCAAGAGGGGTTCCTGCTGATCCGACAAGGCAACCGCACCGTGGTAGAGTACGAGAGAGAGTTTATACACCTGGCATGCTTCGCCGGGAATCTAGCTGCCTCCGATAGGGATAGAGCTTCTTCCTCGATTCTCTACCATGTCCACTGAGGGACCTCTAGTTCTCTGCTGCCCAGCTAGGTGAGAGCCGACAGCGGATCCTCATGGAGAACATTTGGAACTACCGGCCGATTGAACTTCCAGCGTCTATCAGCTGTTTGA